>JAGFNQ010001220.1:0-76984 GCA_024364735.1 Boesenbergia rotunda | reverse complement strand
TATTCTATACTCACAGACTCCAGAGGACCATGCTACACACTTGAGGATAGTGCTTGCAGATCCTTCAGCAGGAGAAGCTCTATGCAAAGTTCTCAAGTGTGAGTTTTGGCTAGATCAGGTGACCTTCCTAGGTCACATTGTATCCAAAGAAGGCATTCAAGTTGATCCAGCAAGATAGAAGCCAGTCAGCAACTGGTGTAGACCCAGAATGCCAGTGAAATCAGGAGTTTCTTAGGCCTAGCAGGATATTACAGAAAATTTGTGGAGGACTTTTCCAGAATAGCCTCTCCACTCACAGCCTTGACCAGAAAGAACAAGAAGTTTGAATGGTCAGATAAATGCGAGCACAGTTTTCTAGAGCTGAAGAAGAGACTGACTAGTGCTCCCATCCTGACTGTTCCAGAGGGTGACAAGGCCTTTGACATCTACAGTGATGCATCCAAGATGGGCCTTGGAGCTGTCCTCATGTAAGACGGTAAAGTAATCGCATATGCCTCCAGACAGCTCAAGGAGTACGATAAGAATTACCCTACGCATGACCTTGAGCTAGCAACTGTGGTTTTTGCACTGAAGCTCTGGAGACACTACCTGTATGGAGTGCAGTGCAGAATCTTCACCGACCATCAGAGTTTGAAGTACTTCTTCACTCAGAAGGATCTGAATATGAGGCAGCGCAGGTGGCTAGAGTTGGTAAAAGATTATGACTGTGAAATCCTCTACCACTCAGGTAAAGCTAATAAAGTGGCAGATGCACTGAGCAGAAAATCCTGTGCAGCACTGATGTCCCTATCATCACTGTCTCTACCACTTCAGAAAGAAATAAAGGATTTTAGAGTCGAGGTGATAATTGGGCAACTTTCTGCATTGACTCTAGAGTCAACCCTGCTTGTAGATATACAAAGAAAGCAAAGTCAAGACCTAGAGATCCAGAAAATCAAGCAGGAGATCCAAGAGGCAGAAAATTCAGAGTTTCGAGTATCAGATAGTGGCATCCTCTATCTTGGAGACCGCCTTTGCGTCCCCAATGATGAGGAACTAAGAAAGAATATTTTAGAAGAAGCCCACAGTACCCCGTACTCTATGCATCCTGGTTCTACCAAGATGTACCAAGATTTAAAGCAAAGGTTCTGGTGGTCTGGACTCAAGCGAGACGTGGCCAGATATATCAGTACCTGCTTGACCTGCCAGAGAGTCAAAGCAGAGCACCAGAGACCAGGTGGAGTTCTGCAGCCTATTCAGATTCCAGAATGGAAATGGGAAGATATTTCCATGGATTTCATAGTGGGACTACCCAGAACAACGAATGGATATGATGCAATCTGGGTAATAGTAGACAGATTGACTAAGTCTCCACACTTCCTAGCCATCAGGATCTCCTATTCCATGGAACAACTAGCTCAGTTATACCTCAAGGAGATCGTCAGACTACATGGAGTCCCTAAGACTATCATTTCAGATAGGGACAGTAGGTTCACTTCGCACTTCTGGGAGTGCGTACAGATAGCTCTAGGCACCAAACTGAAGTTTAGCACAGCTTTCCATCCTCAAACAGATGGTCAGACAGAGAGAGTTAATCAAGTACTAGAAGATATGCTCAGAGCTTGTGCTTTAGATTTCAAGGGCAGTTGGTGCAGATATTTGTGCTTAGCGGAATTTGCTTACAACAATAGTTATCAGGCCACTATCGGCATGGCACCCTATGAGGCTTTATACGGACGGAGGTGTAGATCTCCTATCTGCTGGTACGAGGGTGGTGAGAGGCAAGAGTTAGGCTTATAGACAGATCTTATAGATGATACCACCGTAGCCATACAGCAGATCCGCCAGAGAATAGAAACAGCTCAAAGCCGCCAGAAGAGCTATGCTGATACACCGCGTAGACCATTAGAATTTGAAACTGGGGATACAGTGTTCCTCAAAGTGGCTCCCATGAAGGGAGTAATGCATTTTGGGAAGAAGGGCAAGCTAAGTCCCAGATATGTAGGACCATACCCCATCACTAGAAGAGTTGGCAAAGTAGCTTATGAGTTGGAGCTACCTCAGGAGATGTCAGCTATCCACAACGTATTTCATGTTTCTATGCTGAAGAAGCATATCCCAGATGCCACCCAGGTGATAGAGCCACAGACGGTACAAGTTCGCGAAGATCTCAGTTATGATAGTCGGCCTATTCAGATAATAGACCGAGCAGTTAAGAAATTGCGAAACAAGGAGGTACCATTAGTGAAAGTCATATGGCAAAATCACAGAGTAGAAGTGGCAACATGGGAACCAGAGGACAGCATGAGCAGAAATACCCAGAGTTGTTTTAAGTTCGAGATGAACTTTTTATAAGGTATGGGGGATTGTAACGCCCGAAAATTCTCGAAACTAATTTTAGAAATATCTTAGAATTTATTCCAAATTTATGGATATTTTTATAGAATTTTTCCGTAAACGAAAGTGGCAAAAAGGGTTATAAACAGAAAATCACGTAAGTGGGAATTGATCCCTTCACCTACGCTGTGAGAGAGGAATGGGCGGACCAGCTGGGCTGGTTTGTTTTTGTTGAAATAAATTAAGCGAAACAATAGATAAGGTATAATTAGGTAAATTCGCCCCCATAAGTATAAATAGATAATTAAGGAGAGAAGTTTTATTTTCCCTCAACTCAAACCCTTCCTCGCCCAAACCAGCCGCACGCCGCCCTCTTCTCTCCTCTCTTGGGCGAAACCACACCAAGCCTAGGGCTTTCCTCCGGTGGCCGGCCAAGGCTCTATACCATCAGAGTTTGAAGTACTTCTTCACTCAGAAGGATCTGAATATGAGGCAGCGCAGGTGGCTAGAATTGGTAAAAGATTATGACTGTGAAATCCTCTACCACTCAGGTAAAGCTAATAAAGTGGCAGATGCACTGAGCAGAAAATCCTGTGCAGCACTGATGTCCCTATCATCACTGTCTCTACCACTTCAGAAAGAAATAAAGGATTTTAGAGTCGAGGTGATAATTGGGCAACTTTCTGCATTGACTCTAGAGTCAACCCTGCTTGTAGATATACAAAGAAAGCAAAGTCAAGACCTAGAGATCCAGAAAATCAAGCAGGAGATCCAAGAGGCAGAAAATTCAGAGTTTCGAGTATCAGATAGTGGCATCCTCTATCTTGGAGACCGCCTTTGCGTCCCCAATGATGAGGAACTAAGAAAGAATATTTTAGAAGAAGCTCACAGTACCCCGTACTCTATGCATCCTGGTTCTACCAAGATGTACCAAGATTTAAAGCAAAGGTTCTGGTGGTCTGGACTCAAGCGAGACGTGGCCAGATATATCAGTACCTGCTTGACCTGCCAGAGAGTCAAAGCAGAGCACCAGAGACCAGGTGGAGTTCTGCAGCCTATTCAGATTCCAGAATGGAAATGGGAAGATATTTCCATGGATTTCATAGTGGGACTACCCAGAACAACGAATGGATATGATGCAATCTGGGTAATAGTAGACAGATTGACTAAGTCTCCACACTTCCTAGCCATCAGGATCTCCTATTCCATGGAACAACTAGCTCAGTTATACCTCAAGGAGATCGTCAGACTACATGGAGTCCCTAAGACTATCATTTCAGATAGGGACAGTAGGTTCACTTCGCACTTCTGGGAGTGCGTACAGATAGCTCTAGGCACCAAACTGAAGTTTAGCACAACTTTCCATCCTCAGACAGATGGTCAGACAGAGAGAGTTAATCAAGTACTAGAAGATATGCTCAGAGCTTGTGCTTTAGATTTCAAGGGCAGTTGGTGCAGATATTTGTGCTTAGCGGAATTTGCTTACAACAATAGTTATCAGGCCACTATCGGCATGGCACCCTATGAGGCTTTATATGGACGGAGGTGTAGATCTCCTATCTGCTGGTACGAGGGTGGTGAGAGGCAAGAGTTAGGCTTACAGACAGATCTTATAGATGATACCACCGTAGCCATACAGCAGATCCGCCAGAGAATAGAAACAGCTCAAAGCCGCCAGAAGAGCTATGCTGATACACCGCGTAGACCATTAGAATTTGAAACTGGGGATACAGTGTTCCTCAAAGTGGCTCCCATGAAGGGAGTAATGCGTTTTGGGAAGAAAGGCATGCTAAGTCCCAGATATGTAGGACCATACCCCATCACTAGAAGAGTTGGCAAAGTAGCTTATGAGTTGGAGCTACCTCAGGAGATGTCAGCTATCCACAACGTATTTCATGTTTCTATGCTGAAGAAGCATATCCCAGATGCCACCCAGGTGATAGAGCCACAGACGGTACAAGTTCGCGAAGATCTCAGTTATGATAGTCGGCCTATTCAGATAATAGACCGAGCAGTTAAGAAATTGTGAAACAAGGAGGTACCATTAGTGAAAGTCATATGGCAAAATCACAGAGTAGAAGAGGCAACATGGGAACCAGAGGACAGCATGAGGCAGAAATACCCAGAGTTGTTTTAAGTTCGAGGATGAACTTTTTATAAGGTATGGGGGATTGTAACGCCCGAAAATTCTCGAAACTAATTTTAGAAATATCTTAGAATTTATTCCAAATTTATGGATATTTTTATAGAATTTTTCCGTAAACGAAAGTGGCAAAAAGGGTTATAAACAGAAAATCACATAAGTGGGAATTGATCCCTTCACCTACGCTGTGAGAGAGGAATGGGCGGACCAGCTGGGCTGGTTTGTTTTTGTTGAAATAAATTAAGCGAAACAATAGATAAGGTATAATTAGGTAAATTCGCCCCCATAAGTATAAATAGATAATTAAGGAGAGAAGTTTTATTTTCCCTCAACTCAAACCCTTCCTCGCCCAAACCAGCCGCACGCCGCCCTCTTCTCTCCTCTCTTGGGCGAAACCACACCAAGCCTAGGGCTTTCCTCCGGTGGCCGGCCAAGGCTCTATACCATCAGAGTTTGAAGTACTTCTTCACTCAGAAGGATCTGAATATGAGGCAGCGCAGGTGGCTTGAGTTGGTAAAAGATTATGACTGTGAAATCCTCTACCACTCAGGTAAAGCTAATAAAGTGGCAGATGCACTGAGCAGAAAATCCTGTGCAGCACTGATGTCTCTATCATCACTGTCTCTACCACTTCAGAAAGAAATAAAGGATTTTAGAGTCGAGGTGATAATTGGGCAACTTTCTGCATTGACTCTAGAGTCAACCCTGCTTGTAGATATACAAAGAAAGCAAAGTCAAGACCTAGAGATCCAGAAAATCAAGCAGGAGATCCAAGAGGCAGAAAATTCAGAGTTTCGAGTATCAGATAGTGGCATCCTCTATCTTGGAGACCGCCTTTGCGTCCCCAATGATGAGGAACTAAGAAAGAATATTTTAGAAGAAGCCCACAGTACCCCGTACTCTATGCATCCTGGTTCTACCAAGATGTACCAAGATTTAAAGCAAAGGTTCTGGTGGTCTGGACTCAAGCGAGACGTGGCCAGATATATCAGTACCTGCTTGACCTGCCAGAGAGTCAAAGCAGAGCACCAGAGACCAGGTGGAGTTCTGCAGCCTATTCAGATTCCAGAATGGAAATGGGAAGATATTTCCATGGATTTCATAGTGGGACTACCCAGAACAACGAATGGATATGATGCAATCTGGGTAATAGTAGACAGATTGACTATGTCTGCCCACTTCTTAGCCATCAGGATCTCCTATTCCATGGAACAACTAGCTTAGTTATACCTCAAGGAGATCGTCAGACTACATGGAGTCCCTAAGACTATCATTTCAGATAGGGACAGTAGGTTCACTTCGCACTTCTGGGAGTGCGTACAGATAGCTCTAGGCACCAAACTGAAGTTTAGCACAACTTTCCATCCTCAGACAGATGGTCAGACAGAGAGAGTTAATCAAGTACTAGAAGATATGCTCAGAGCTTGTGCTTTAGATTTCAAGGGCAGTTGGTGCAGATATTTGTGCTTAGCGGAATTTGCTTACAACAATAGTTATCAGGCCACTATCGGCATGGCACCCTATGAGGCTTTATATGGACGGAGGTGTAGATCTCCTATCTGCTGGTACGAGGGTGGTGAGAGGCAAGAGTTAGGCTTACAGACAGATCTTATAGATGATACCACCATAGCCATACAGCAGATCCGCCAAAGAATAGAAACAGCTCAAAGCCGCCAGAAGAGCTATGCTGATACACGGCGTAGACCATTAGAATTTGAAACTGGGGATACTGTGTTCCTCAAAGTGGCTCCCATGAAGGGAGTAATGCGTTTTGGGAAGAAGGGCAAGCTAAGTCCCAGATATGTAGGACCATACCCCATCACTAGAAGAGTTGACAAAGTAGCTTATGAGTTGGAGCTACCTCAGGAGATGTCAGCTATCCACAACGTATTTCATGTTTCTATGCTGAAGAAGCATATCCCAGATGCCACCCAGGTGATAGAGCCACAGACGGTACAAGTTCGCGAAGATCTCAGTTATGATAGTCGGCCTATTCAGATAATAGACCGAGCAGTTAAGAAATTGAGAAACAAGGAGGTACCATTAGTGAAAGTCATATGGCAAAATCACAGAGTAGAAGAGGCAACATGGGAACCAGAGGACAGCATGAGGCAGAAATACCCAGAGTTGTTTTAAGTTCGAGGATGAACTTTTTATAAGGTATGGGGGATTGTAACGCCCGAAAATTCTCGAAACTAATTTTAGAAATATCTTAGAATTTATTCCAAATTTATGGATATTTTTATAGAATTTTTCCGTAAACGAAAGTGGCAAAAAGGGTTATAAACAGAAAATCACGTAAGTGGGAATTGATCCCTTCACCTACGCTGTGAGAGAGGAATGGGCGGACCAGCTGGGCTGGTTTGTTTTTGTTGAAATAAATTAAGCGAAACAATAGATAAGGTATAATTAGGTAAATTCGCCCCCATAAGTATAAATAGATAATTAAGGAGAGAAGTTTTATTTTCCCTCAACTCAAACCCTTCCTCGCCCAAACCAGCCGCACGCCGCCCTCTTCTCTCCTCTCTTGGGCGAAACCACACCAAGCCTAGGGCTTTCCTCCGGTGGCCGGCCAAGGCTCTCCTCCGAGAGATTTTCCGATATTCGGAATCCCCACGACGAGAGGAACGCGTGAGCGGGAAGAAATCTCCGAGACTCCGAGTTTCTCCGGAACCTCCGACGCCGTTCTTGGTTGTAAGTCCAAGATATCGAGGTAAGTACTGCTCACCTGCAGTAAGAGGCGATTTTTTGCAAGAATTTTCCCTTAAAAGTTTTAAAAGAGATATTTACTTTTAGTTTAAGATTTTGCATGTGATCTTAGTTCATTATATGCTTATACATGTTTGATAGAGTACCCTATGTGAGTTTAGGGTCTAAGAAATCTATAAGAAAAGAGAAGAAAGATAAAGAAGAAGAAAAGAGAAGGCCAAGGCCTTACGAAATCCCCAAAAGTCAAGACTTAGGGATTTGGTCACACAAGGTATTCGATAAAATGCCAAGGCATTTAAAGATAAGAAAAAGTAAGTATTTTATTTTCTAAGGCCAGTACCCGGCGTCCAAGGGCGTCGTTAAAGAAATCCAGGTGTCCAATTCCAAGGTCTTGGCCCTGGTAGACCATGGTCTGCTCTATTAGGATTGGCGGCTCGCTACCCCAACCTTTTAGGGAACGCGCATAACATGGTACTTACGTCTTAAGTGGATCCAAATGAGTTATTATTTTCAAGTATATGCTTTAGCAAAGTTTTTATAAAGTTTAAGGAAATTTTCTAAAAGTTAAAGAAAGATTTAAAGTTAAAGAATTGCTAAAGTTTCAAGTTAAGCCAAGAAAAAGTGAGTTAAGACTTATTAATGCTTGAGTATACATGTTTTGAGTTATACATGTTTTAGTGTTTCTTTTAAGCATAAAAGTATCTCATGTGTTTTCACATTGTTTAAAAAGCATGCTTGCACATTTCGAGATTTTGTGAGCTAGATAGTACTTGCTAAGCTTTATGCTTATTAGTTGCATTTCCTCCTACTGCAGGTAAAGGTAAGGGCAAGCAATTCTGAAGGAAGGCGACGAGGCGGTGCTGGGTGATGTGTGTGTGGTGGCTAACCTTGGAGAGGTCCTTGGGACGAGATTAAAGTTAGAATCTCATTCTTAGATAGATTAATACAAAAAAAAAGAAAGTTCCGCATTTTTAGTCGTGCATTAGAGTCAAGAAGTAGACAAGTAACGGTCCGTCTAAGGTAGAGAAGGCGGGTCGTTACACACATGTATAGCCGAGCTTTTTAATTTACTTTCGATCTAGAATTCATGTACACTCCTTTGTGGAGTATAGGATCGATGATGTAAATAATTAGCTAGTCATTTCGGCTCGGAGATCCCCCAAGGTTGCTTGCGCATTAGGAAGGGAGGAGCGGACGAAGTGACGACACAACTGGAGGCGCATTAGAGACCAAAGACCATGAAAGTTGAAAAATCTAGGATTTTCTTTATTTTTCATATTATTGGTTATGTGCTTGGTTGTGTGGTTGTGCTAGTAAAATTCCTCGAGATAAATTACTAAGTGGGAGAGGGACCCTAAGGGTCCCACGACTTCCATTACAATTTGACAAGTGATGCGAACAAGTCTGCGCGCCGGCTCTGAGTGCCTTCCTCCCCATCGGATGGACTTATTTTGTGGATCACTGGGTCGAAAAAGACTATAGAAAATTATTAAAGAGCGTGTGTACTTCCCCATCGGAAGGCATATAATCGGAATAATAGTGTCGTGTAATGGTGCACACTTAGATGCGAATAATTGTATCCTCTCCATCGGAATCACTGCTATTATTTCGCAGAGCCGAAGTGAACCAACTATCGATCTTACTTGTCAAAAAGTTAGGTTGACAAGATAGTAAGATTGATGGGTAAAACCTCCTCTTATGAATGTAGGGATTCGTATACGCCCACACCATCGTGGCATGCGAATTTCTCGGTGTATAGGGGTGTTGGTTGATTTTGAAAATTAATTGTTTTGAGGAATCATTTTATTTTCGATTTCTAAAGTAGTGTATGTTGTGATTCTCAGGTTTTTCATAATGGCCTTTACCCCACTAGCAACAATTCTTAAGGGCAATAAACATACTGGCCCAAACTACATAGACTAGAAGAGGAACCTTGACATTGTCCTCACTACTGAAGAGTACAAATTTGTACTCTTCGAGGAATGTCCGGAAAGGCCTAGAGAGGACTTTGGTGAAGAGTTGAGGGAGCATTACAAGAAGTGGAAAAAGGCAGATGAGATGGCGCGGTGCTACATTCTAGCATCTATGTCGAATGTACTGCAACATCAGCATCAGGCCATGGTCACTGCTAGTGACATGATGCTGAACTTCAAAGATCTCTTCGGGCACCAAGGTCGAGCTGCTAGGCATACAACGATGAAGAGTCTGATAATGACCACTATGGTTGAAGGTACACCCGTAAGGGATCATGTCCTAAAGATGATGGCTCACCTCAATGAGATTGAGGTACTGGGAACACAAATCGACAGGGAATCCCAGGTCGATAGTATACTCCAGTCTCTGTCTAGGAGTTTTGAGCAGTTCAGGCTCAACTATAATATGAACAAAAGGGATTATACGTTGGGTGAATTGCTAGGAGAACTCTAGGCGGCAGAGGGCCTCTTTCGTCAGAACTTGCAGGTCGTAGTAACTCAAAGGGTTTCTTCTTCTGAGCCGAAAGGCAGGAAGAAGAAGAAATGAGGAGGGTTCAAGAAGGCCGCAGTATCCCAAGGACTCCGGACTGGCGTGAAGAAGCCGAAAGGCAAGTGCTTCACGTGCAAGCAAACTGGGCACTGAATGGTGGACTGTCCCCGTGGTCAGAGCAAAGATATTTCTTCAGCCTTAGTCGTTGAAACATGTTTAGCGGTGCTATCTACCAGTACCTGGTGTGTAGATACGGGAGCCACTGACCATGTTTGCAATACTCTGCAGGGGTTCCAGGAAACCCGACGGCTAGCGGATGAAGAAATCGTGGTCTACATGGGCGATGCTACAAAGGTGGCAGCAGTTGTAGTGCGAGTTTTCTATTTATCTTTTGAGAGAAATAAAGTATTAGTTCGGAGAGATTGTCTTTTTGTACCCTCGTTTAGAAAGAATCTGATTTATCTTTCTAAGTTAATAAAGGATGGATATTCTGTTGCTTTTAATAATAAAGTTGTTATTAAAAGAAATAGAGAGATTATCTGTTCGGGTATAATGGTCGGCAATCTGTATACTCTAGAACCAATGACTCCCACGATGTTTATTGAAGTAAATAGCTCATCATCTAACTTGAATAAGAGAAAGGAGCCTTCTAAGATGAATCAGACATATCTTTGGCACCTTAGGCTTGGTCATATTAACCTTAGTAGGATTTAGAGGTTGATAGTCGATTGGCCCCTAGGTTCATTGGTGGTGGAGGATCTCCCGACCTGTGAGTCTTACTTGGAAGGTAAGATGACCAAGAGGCCTTTCAAGGCTAAGGGGTATAGGGCCAAAGATGTGTTAGAACTGATTCATTCTAATTTTGTGGTCCTATGTCAATCCAGGCTAGAGGTGGCTTTGAATATTTCGTCACTTTCATTGACGATTATTCAAGGTATGGGTACATTTACCTGATGCGCCGCAAGTCTGAATGCTTTGAAAATTTCAAAGAATTCAAGGCTGATGTGAAGAAACATCAAGGTAAAAGTATCAAGACACTGCGATCAGATCATGGTGGCGAATACCTCTTTGGAGAGTTTAGGAACTACCTATCAGTAGCTGGGATTCAGTCTCAGCTAACTACACCCGGTACACCCCAACAGAACGGAGTGGCAGAAAGAAGGAATTGGACTCTTATGAGAATGGTTAGGTCAATGATGATCTATTCAGACTTACCTGATTCGTTCTGGGGATACGCTCTGGAAACGGCACCGTACATAATGAACTTGGTTCCATCTAAGTCAGTCCCTCATACTCCCACAGAACTGTGGACTGGGCGCAAGCCCAGTCTAGGACATGTTCGGATGTGGGGTAGTCCTGCACATGTACTGAAGGGAGATACTGATAAGTTGGAATCTCGTACGGAGGTACGTTTGTTCGTAGGCTATCCTGGAGGAACGAAGGGTGGTCTGTTTTATAGTCCTAAGGATTAGAAGGTAGTCGTTAGTACGAATGCCAGATTCTTAGAGGAAGACTATGTGATGAACCATAAGCCCAAGAGTAGACTAGTGCCTGAAGAGTTAAGAGGGGACATTCTAACCTTAGAACCAATTGTACAAGAGGATACACCACAAGTCACTGCACCGCATGTCACATAGAATACACAGGTGGTGCCTCGTCGCAGTGGGAGGGTTGTGAGACAGCCTGAAAGGTTCCTGTTTTTGGGAGAGTCTTCGGATTTGGTCTCTGGTAAACATGAACCGGATCCCTGGACCTATGACGAGGCCCTCCAAGATTAGGATGCAGATTCTTGGCAAAGAGCAATGAACTCAGAGATAAAATTTATGGATTCTAATCAGGTCTGGGAGTTAGTAGAACTACCCAATGGTGTAAAATCCATTGGATACAAGTGGATCTACAAGAGAAAGAGAGGATCAAACGGGAAGGTTGATGCCTTCAAATCAAGACTTGTTGTGAAAGGGTACACTCAGAAAGAGGGTATCGATTAAGAGGAGACCTTTTCGCCGGTAGCCATGCTTAGGTCGATCCGGATTCTCTTATCTATTGCAACTCATATGGACTATGAGGTATGGCAGATGGACGTCAAGACGACTTTCCTTAATGGAAGTCTTGAGGAGACCATCTACATGCAACAACTAGAAGGGTTCATTGCAAAGGGCAAAGAGCATCTAGTGTGCAAATTTAATTGGTCCATAAATGGATTGAAGCAAACTTCAAGATTCTTGGAAAATCCGCTTTGATGAAGTAATCCAGTCATATGGATTTACTCAAAGCCCGGATGAGTCATGTGTATACAAAAGATGTGACGGAAACATCGTGGTGTTTCTTATACTTTACGTAGATGACATTTTGTTAATTGGCAACAATGTCAAAGTGTTATCAGACGTAAGGGTCTGTCTATCAAAGCAGTTTGATATGAAGGACTTAGGAGAAGCAGGACACATCCTTGGGATCAAAGTCATAAGGGATCGCCATAAAAGGATATTGTGCTTATCCCAAGCTTCATATGTTGACACCGTCTTGTCTCGTTTTAGCATGAAAAACTCCAAGAAGAGTTTCCTACCCTTCAGGCATGGAGTTCCTATATCCAAGGAGATGTGTCCAATAACATCAAAGGAGATAAATGAAATAAAGGCGGTTCCTTATGCTTCGGCAGTAGGAAGCCTCATGTATGCTTTGTTGTGCACGATACCTAATATTTGTTTTGCCGTGGGCATGGTTAGCAGATATCAGAGTAACCCTGGACAGGGAATTGGACTACGGTAAAGCATATATTGAAATACCTGAGATGGACTAGGGATTATATGCTGGTTTATCGGGGAGACCAATTAGTCCCTGTGGGTTATACAGACTCAGATTTCCAGTCAGATACAGACAAGAGTAAGTCTACCTTGGGGTTTGTGTTTACTTTAGGAGGTGGAGCCATTATTTGGAGGAGTGTCAAGCAGAAATGTGTGGCGGACTCTACCTTGGAAGCTGAATATGTGGCAGCCTCAGAGGTAGCCAAGCAAGCTGTATGGCTCAGAAACTTCATTATGGACTTGGATGTGATTCCTGGTCTGCTCAGATCTATCACAATTTTTTGTGATAATAGTGGTGCAGTTGCAAACTCGAAGGAACCACGAGCCCATAAGGCGAGTAAACACATAGAGTGCAAGTACCACCTGATACGAGAAATCGTAAAGTGAGGAGAAGTGGTTGTCACCAAGATTGCATCAGAGGACAACCTGGCAGATCCTTTCACTAAGGCTCTTCCAGCTAGAGCTTTTGATAGGCATGTGCAGGATATGGGATTTAGATGTATGGCAGTGAGAGAGCAGCAATGTCTTTAATTATAAGTGGGAGATTGTAAGATGTGTATACTGAACGACATGATTTCTTTATATCTACATCTTTATTATGAAAAGAGAATCACAACTACACTAGGTGCATGTTTACATTAGTACATGCATGAAGTCCAATACTACGCATTGTAGATAACATGGTGTGTGGTGACACACGGAAGATCGTGTTATCAGTTCCTTGCCTAGTATAAGTAGAGGCTAACAACCGAGATGAAATTGGACAACCCATCAGAATGGTTGTAGTGTAATTAGATGTGGTTGGTCTTGACATAGAATTACACTAGTGTGCTTGAGTAAATTGAGCAGGACCGAAACCCGAGGATATCCAATTTGTACTGACTCGATAATTGGATAGGACCTCATTTTATATTATGGAGTACGATCCCTTAATCCCGAAATAATAACGAGCATATATTATTAATTATTATTTCTTTGATTTACCAATGGGCGAGATCTATTTTGTTAGATCAATAAGCCCGGTAAGTTGGGAGATAATATTAATATTATGATGTGCTGTTGATTATTGACGAAATCCGTGTCCAGGTTAGTCAGGATGATGATGCCCTCTTGATGAGCTCAAAAAGTTCATCATGCTAAACCCTGCAGGTTGATTTGATCCAGCACGATGATAAGGTTGAGTGATACTAATCAAGGATCCAGTAGTTAATTAATTTGAATTGCCAGTAATTTAAATTAATTAACGGGCATTCGAGATCATAAACACGGGGGGATGGACGACTTGTAATTTGTGGAGCCTATATGAAAATATGGGGGATGGTGAGGAAGTTCAATTAAGATTCTTTAGTGGAATGGATCATAAATAATGGATCGGGTTAGATCTATTAGTGGGCCAACATCCAACTCCTCCTCTTGGTCCCTACCTTGGCCCTATAAATACCCAAGGAGATCATGAAACCAAGGCTTAATGAATTAATCATCCAACCCAAAAGAATTCTGTCCTTCTCTCTCCTAGGTCACGATAACTAGAGTTGATTGAACTCTTGTTTTCTCCTTCCTTCCTCAAGTTCACCGAGAGAGAGCCCCACTAGACAAGGAGAGGAGAGTCTCCTCTCCTTTGTGGTGATCTTCGGTGAAAAAGGGTGGTCGGGTGGCCGGTTGGAGGTGGCACTAGGAGGCTAGGCGTCGGCGGTGGCTCAAGGGTAAGGGGAGTGTTAGCGAACAGGTTTTGTGCTAGTTGGAGGGGTTTTCTTCTCTCCATCTTCTCTCCATCTTCTTCTCCAATTCCTTCTTGAGGTCTGCTGTTGGCCGGCGGCTCTTTGGGGGCTGTGGTTGGCCGGCGACGCAAGGAATAAGGGAGCAACGTGGCCGGCGGCACTAACCCTTAGCTAGGGTTTGGTTTGGCCAAGGGAGAAGAAGAAAGTGTGATTGATTGGAGCCTTCGGTGATTTCGGTTCACGGTTGATCATCGCCCACACGACGTCCGCGAAGGGAGGGACATAAGGCAGAAGACCGCGAGGTGATCAGAGAGGTATAATCCTTTCCATGCTCCTTTGATTAATCTTATGTCAATATTGTGCCATGATTGTTTGTCTCGTCATTTTATGTTTGTTAATTTATTATTTTGATTCTGAATCATGATGAATAATTTATTAACTGGAGCTCGACCATAAACACAAAAGTCGGCGATCGACTCGTCGCCTTTTCCGCGGTCGAACGATCGAGAAAATTACAAGGTCGATTTTGGTAATTGACTAAGTTATAATTTGGATCGTTCGATACGGCACGAGACGGTCGATGGGAGACAGGTCTCCATTTGGATTAATTTTTAATCTGTAGACATGGAGAGGTCTCTCGGATCGACCAGGTATTCGTTAAGGAAACCCGCCAAGCCATACCCAATAGGAATGACATGATTGATAACTTAGACTGGGTGAGACAGACTATGCAAGGAAACTCAATTAATCTATCCCTATACTATAATAAAAATGGATCCAAATCAGGGCACATTATGTGTAGGAACATATAGATTTAGACTAGTGGATGTTGGATAGTCGGTGCTCCAGATATATGACTGAAGATAAATTGAATTTCTCCAGAATAAAGTACAAGAATCTAGGTTCAGTGGCATTTAGCAACAATGCTACAGTTAAGGTAATTGATTGAGGTAACATTGAACTGAACTCATATTTTATTATTAAAATGGTGCTATTGGTTGATCATTTCAAGTTTAACTTACTTAGCATAAGTCAACTTTGTGATACTGGTTATGTAGTTACTTTTTCTAATTCAGACTGTTAGGGATGAGCATCCCGAGGTGGACACGTGGCACAAGAAAGCTATGTGGCAGAGCCCGCTGAACTAGTGCCCCGAGGTCAGATTGGCAATCGGGCTCCCGAGACTACCTCGGAGAATGGAAGAAAACCTCCGAGGTCAGACCAAGAATCGGGCTCTCAAGACTCTCTCAAAAAAATAGATGAAGCCCCGAGGTCAGCTCAGGAGATGAGACTCCGAGACTGACTCGGGAGAGTTGAGCCCAAAGATCAGCATAGGGATCAGAACACCTTACTTCAAGTATTCGTTCCTCCTTCTAGAATAGGAAAGTTATCATATAATTATTATTCACAATGCACGGTATTTAAGGCCTTAATGATCGCAGTGACCGTTACCAAAAGAAAAGATATCTATCATGTAACCAATGATTAAGAAACATGGAGGAGAACATTGGGACATGTGTGATAAAGACCTCAGGTATATAAGATTCCTTGGCATCCAGGTATGGGGGTAAGTTCTCCAAGACCATAGCAATTCGATTTCTCATTGTCCTCAGAAAAAGATAAGATTTCTAACTTGAGCGTCAGAGAGGGCTCCACCGGAAAATCCTCTGGTGCATTCCCTTTAACGCTTGTGATAATCTCGCAGGCCGTCGACATCCTTTCCCCGTCACCGTCATCGTGGACTGCACTTAGGTGACTTGCCATCCCGTCGTTCGCTTCTAGAACAAGTTTGGCGCCATCTGTGGGAATCATCAAAGCACCATAAGGAACACAGTGATGGTAGAGCCAGAGGGACAACCCATCATTTTGACGCGGGAGAAGTTAGATCGCTTAGTCGCCAAGGCCATCAGAGGAGCGCTGGAGCAACACCAGATCGAGCAAGCCACCTCACGATGAGCTGCTTCTGTGTAGGTAGAGATCCCAAGAATGTCGACCTTGCACCACCGAAATCGAAGATCCGTCTCACCACCGGTGGGACTGACAATGACAGCCCCAGCACTCTGGCGAGATTCCTTGGGAGAAATGGAGAAAAAACATTCTGTCGCCTCCAGCATTTTATGGCAGGAGGAGGGACCGGGGAAGATCATGTTGGTGCAGAAAGCACCATATCGAACCTTGTTTTGATATTGGCAAAGGATTCAAAGTTAAGTACTATTTGTGATCTAACGTTGTTCACTGAGTGTGCAGAAAAAGCCCTAGCAAAGGACTGCTAGGCACCTGGCAAAGGAATGCCAGGATGCAAAGCCCTAGCGAAGGGCTGCTAGGCAACTAGCGAAGGGCTGCTAGTCACCAAGCCCTAGCGAAGGACTGCTAGGCAACTAGCGAAGGGCTGCTAGTCATCAAAGACCTGGCGAAGGGCTACTGGGCACCTAGCGAAGGGCTGCTAGGATACAAAGCCCTAGCGAAGGACTGCTAGAAGCCAGGCGAAGGACAACTTGGGACTAAAGCCCTAACGAAGGAATGCTAGGCACCGGGCGAAGGACAGCCCGGTATCCAAGACCTGGCGAAGGACCGCGAGGCAAAAGTCCAACCAGAGGAACGGTTGGCATCAGGTAAATTCTCCCGAGAGGAGTAGGTGAGGACGCGTTCCCCGTCGAGGGAACAGTAGGCGTCGGTTCGACCTAGGGCTCCATTTCGGAGGCCCAAAGTCAGAACCAAGACAGCTAAGGCTGTATAAAACAACAAATTAATGTGTTATATTGTTTTTGGACTAACCCTGGATGCAGGACCAAAGGAACGTGTGTCTGCAGCTCAGAGAGCCTCAAAGGAGTGAGGCAGCAGCTGAGCAGGGCGCCTTGAGTGTCCAAGGCGCCCCCAAGGTGAACAAGAAACAAGTGAAGCAAAAAGGAGCTTCAGCTGACTACTGGCCGGGGCGCCCTCAGTAGCGAGGGCGCCCTCAGCAGCCAGGGCGCCCTCAGCAGCAAAGGCACCCCGCGCCTATGTCAGCAGAGTCAATCACCCTTATCCAGCCGAGAAGCCAGCGCGGAAAAAGTCAAGCAAGGCGCCCTCAGCGTCCAGGGCGCCCCCAGGGTCAAACCTCATCCCTATTCGGTGGGATAAAGCTTGACCGAGAGGATTAGGGATCGCTTGACACGTGGCAGGGCGCCCCCGACGTCCAGGGCGCCCCGAGGTGCTATAAATAGCCCCCAACGCCCAAGCTTCCAAATACAACTTCTGAATCAACTCTTCTACGCTCTTCTGCACTCGCGCTTCGCCTCGGAATCCTTCCAACTCGATGCCGACGACGTCCGCTGCTCAGAAAAAGTCGATCTACCCGGACGTCGGTAAAAGAGTTATTTTAAAGTTTACTGTACTTAATTCTAATTCTGTAATCTTTTGTAAACGAATTTGCGCCTGATATAGAATTGCCCAAAGTAAACGGCCAACGACCGTGGGCCTTGGAGTAGGAGTCGACCCAGGCTCCGAACCAAGTAAAAACGACTGCGTCTCTGTGTTATTATTTTTCTTATTTTCCGCTGTGCACCTGCTCTTAATTTTTCGAAAAACAAATACCGATATTCACCCCCCCTCTATCGGTTCTATCGATCCAACAAGTGGTATCAGAGCGGGGAAGCTCAAAGTTGGTGCAACCACCAATTTGTGAGTTTTTCGGATTTTTGAATTTATTTTATTCTTTTTTTCTTTCTTGTTAATCGAGGTTGGTGCAACACCACTCGATCGCCTTTTTATTTCAAATAAATAATATCTGTAAGTGTATTTAAATTTGAAAAATAATCAATTTTTGAAAATTTGTCATAAACTTTTTTTTATTTTAATATTATTTTTCTCAAAAATCGTGCTACATTAATTTGAGCAAATTTTCTCCCAACATTAAAGTCTTATCTTTTTATCATTAATCAAAATTGATAAAGCCACCATTTTCAAAAATTAGTCAAAACTTTTTCTTAATATTTTATTATTCTACCTCGAAATTCATGCAATTTTTTTTGGCTATTTTTCTCTCTCCCGCACTACTAATCCAAGACCAAGTCTTGGTACAGTTCTATTTTTTCTTTTTGTGTGCAAGATCTATCATTTTAAATGGCCAATCAAGAATGGAACAGTGTCCATCCACCACTTTTCTCCGGCAAAAACTTCAACTCCTGGAGAAGTCTAATGGAGTCCCTTCTGAAGGCCCACATGGACATATGGCGGATCATCCAAACGGGATTCTCTTTTCCCGTAAAAGACGAGTTATCAATCGAGTGGGCTAAACTGGATGAACGAACCCTCAACCAAATAGAGACCGATGCAAGGGCAACTGCAATTCTACAATGTGGCCTAACCAAAGAGCAACTCGAGCTAATAGGTCCATGCAGATGTGCTAGAGAAATATGGGAAAATTTGATTAACCTTCATCAAGAGATCTCAGATGAAGAAGAAGATCAGGTAAGCTATCTTGCCCTTTCGGTCCAAGCACAAACAGTCGAGTCAGAGTCTGAACCCGAATCCAAAATCGAACCAGAATTAGACGACGAATTGACTGAGACGATAACCGATTTCGAATTCTTTTCAAATTTAGAATTAAATAATCAAACAGATACTATAATGGTCGAGGAAGGAGTATATTTTATTGCAGGGAAAACTCCTAAAGAA
This sequence comes from Boesenbergia rotunda, assembly GCA_024364735.1. Taxonomy (NCBI): domain Eukaryota; kingdom Viridiplantae; phylum Streptophyta; class Magnoliopsida; order Zingiberales; family Zingiberaceae; genus Boesenbergia; species Boesenbergia rotunda. The sequence continues at coordinate 58,178 of JAGFNQ010001220.1, read as the reverse complement.
CCACCAAAGAAGGAGATTCAACCAGTACCCGAGTCCGACTCAGAATCAGAAGATGAGCCTAGATCCGAGGCGGCAAGAATCAAGGGGGAGATTCCCAATAAAGAACCAAAAGGTAAAAGTGTAAATTCAAATTTTAATCATGTAATTTGTTACACATGCAGGGAGAGAGGGCACTACCAAAGTGAGTGTCCTACTCGTAAGATTCAAACGACACCACTGATGGCGACAAAGGAACCAGTTCCAAAAGCACGAAGGGACAAAAGTCGCATCCAATGCTTCAAGTGCCAGGAGTTCGGGCATTACCAAAGTGAATGCATAAATAAAAGAGCTACCAAGAATGCCGGACAAACAATCGACAAAGGTAAATTTACAGTATTTGAAAATCCGTTATTTACCTTGAATAATGTGATTGATTCGTGTAAATTAATTAAGGCAAATTTCAGAAAATTGAAACAAGAAAATGATACCCTAAAACATAAGGTCAATAAGTTAGAAAATTTAATTCATAATCTTGCTGATTTCGAAAATCCAGAGTATTACTCCAATTGTGACCTTACTTAGACAAATTGTTTGCTTTAATTGTGTGTTTCTTTTTATTTATTTATTTATTTTGTTTTTCTTGCTTAGAAATAGAATTGGTTGGTATAAGGACTGAACCAACTTAACTGAAATTTGAACAATATAGTATTGGGAGGAGGTGAGATGATAGTACGTTAGGGAAACCAATTCTAATCAGGTGAAGTATACTCTACTTGGTCTCTTTAGACTGGTGAAACTAGCCGAAGCTACCGATCCAAGAACCAAGCTAGTTAGACCAGAGTTTACCAAAAAGTAATTTTGAAGATGAAATTTCACTAAAAGGCTTTGTCTAGGAAAGGGTGGATGATCCCATAAGGCTACGGCCAAAGAAGGCCTAGTGCCTCGCCAAGACCTGGAAGCCAATTTTTGAAATTCAAATTCAAATTACTTTTTGTTAAATTCGAATCTAACACAAATTTTCAGTTAATTTCAGATTCAAATATCTCTTTTAAATAAATTTAAATTGGGTTTAAAAATTAATTTAACTTTTCAAAATTAATCATGACCTTTCCAAATAAATCTTCCTATTAAAATATGCATCTCACAAAACAGTTAAGGATATCCTGTTTTGTCACTTAGAAATGGCTGAGATGCTTAGGACCTAAAAGTCGAGTCCAACCCAACCAACTAAATCAATTAAATCTTAATTAAATCAATTAAATCAATTAAATCTTAATTAAATCAATTAAATCAATTAAATCTTAATTAAATCAATTAAATATCAATTAAATCAATTAAATCTTAATTAAATCAATTAAATCTTAATTAAATCAATTAAATCAATTAAATCTTAATTAAATCAATTAAATTCAGTTAAATCTTAATTAAATCAATTAAATTCATCTTAATTAAATCAATTTAATTCAAAATAATTCAATTAATTATTCTCAAATTCAACTTAATTAATTATTCTCAAAATTCAATTTAATTATTGTCAATCATTTATTTTCAAAATTAAAATATTTGTCTCACACAACCCATAAGGTTAACATGCTTGACCACGTAGAACTGGGTGAGACATCTAGGACCTAAAAGCATAATTCACTATCCTTTTAAATAAAAAAAATGTTTTCAAAAGTTATTCAAAATTATCTCTATTTTTTTTGTTTTTTTACGGTACCCTACTCTTTCAATTCTAACATTTTTTGAAATTTCATGTTTAATATCTCAATAGACTCGTTTTAAATATAATCTAGGGCTTGTTTTGTTTTAGTCATTGATTGGTCAAACTTGGTCAAAATAGTCAACCCTAGTCAACATGGTCAAACCTGCTCAACACTGAAACCCCTTAAGAAACTTAGATAAAAATCAGACTGTGTCGAATACAGGGGGAGTTTCTTTTAATACTCTTCAAAAATTTAAATGTTTTTTTAAAACCTTATGTTCTAAATCTAATTATCATCTCGATAAGGTTTTCAAAAATTGATTTAAAAACCTTCGTATACTACTTTCTGTTTGAAAAATTATCATCATTTCAAAATAATTTTTGAAAACTGTGTTATCACTTCAAGTTATGTTTTCAAAAATGTATCTCCTTGAAAATTATCACACTCAGAAGGTTATTCAAAATTATTTTTTAATTTTAATAAACCCTAACGATACAGAGGAAGGTCCACTTCATGATCTACAAGGATTCCTAGGATGTGTCAAATTTAGGGGGAGTTTGAGTTAAAAGAAGAATTTCTGAAATATTTTTGGTAATTATTTGTTTTGAAATTGTTAGATAAATTCCTTTGATCTGAACTGAACCCTAAGAACTCAGAGGAAGAATACTTGTAGTCAACAAGCTTCCAAGAACTGCTTCAAGTTTAGGGGGAGGTCAAATTAAAAGAGTTATTAAACATTTCTAACTAATATGTTTTCATACACTATATTTTCAAAATTGTGTCGAAAACATAAGTAATTTGTCTTACAAAATATTATTTTAAAATGTTTTTGTGGCTTATAAAATTATTTTTGAAATACCTTACTTGCATATTTTTCAAAAATGCATAATTTTTAAATAATACTTATATTTTCAAAAATTGCATAATATTTTTCAAAGTGACTTATATTTTTCAAAGATACAGTGTACTTGCATCTCTCAAAAAACTCAATATCTTTTAAAGTACTTGTATTTTTCAAAATATTCAAAACAAGTAATCTTATTGATTATATATTCTTTTTTGTTGCTTGTCATGCATGGACTCAATGCAAATACACACATGACTATAATACTATTTTTTGCATCAATTCTTCACTCTTTCAAAATGATGTTACTTAGAAACTATTATAATTCTTGACATTATTCTCAAATATTTATGTTTTCAAAACCCATAAGCTCTGATACACAAATTTTAAATGTCCTTCAAAATATATTTTTAGAACTCTTTATTGATATATATCCAAGTAGGAGAGTAGAAAAGGTGTGAAATTAGAAATTAAACTCTTCATTAAAATTTTCCTTCTTTTCAAAGAAAAATTATTTTAGAAATGGTCTAAAACAGAAGAATTTCACATTAAAGGGGAGAGAAAGGAAAGAGAGATTTTTTTCAAAAAGTGCTTCAAAAGTTTCTAAGTATTTCTAAGTGTTTCAAATTTTTGTTAAATACATGTCTTCTCCTAAATAAATTTTTTTTCTTAGTACACAAAATATGCTCGAGCAAAAAACTTGTTAAAGTTTTTTTTGGTGAAAAAAAAACTTATCCAGAACTTGTTTTCCAAAATGCACAAAGTGTTTCCAAACAAATATTTCTAAGTGTGCAATTTTTGGTAAACAATTTTTTTTGGAAAATTTGCCTTCAAAATTTTGCCTAAGTAAAATTTTTTTTGCAAAGCCTTGTAAGTAAAAGTTTTTTAACAAAATTTAGGTTTGCAAAACTTCTCAAAATTTTACCCTATTCACCCATGTTTTGTTTTTGATATATGTCAAAGGGGGAGGAAGGGTCAAAGTTAAGTGTTAAGTTAAGTATTTTATAACACAATGATTCAGGGGGAGTATGAGAAAATTTTGTCTGTTCAAATTACATTGGTTTTAGACTGTTCAGAACTGCTATGTTTTATTGGTCTTAACCCTCTTGCTTAACTGTTATATGTTTTTTACTTAACTTTGAATTGTGTTGCCATAAATCAAAAATGGGGAGATTGTTGGTGCAGGAAGCACCATATCGAACCTTGCTTTGATATTGGCAATGGATTCAAAGTTAAGTTTGTTTGTGATCTAACAATATTCATTGAGTGTGCAGGATACAAAGTCGTAGCGAAGGGCTGCTAGGCACCTGGCGAAGGACTGCCAGGATACAAAGCCCTAGCGAAGGACTGCTAGGCACCTGGCGAAGGAATGCCAGGACACAAAGCCCTAGCGAAGGACTGCTAGGCACTCGCGAAGGACTGCCAGGATACAAAGCCCTAGCGAAGGACTGCTAGGCACGTGGCGAAGGACTGCCAGTATCCAAGCCCTAGCGAAGGACTGCTAGGCACCTGGCGAAGGACTGCCAGTATCCAAGCCCTAGCGAAGGACTGCTAGGCAACTGGCGAAGGACTGCCAGTATCCAAGCCCTAGCGAAGGACTGCTAGGCGCCAGGCGAAGGACAGCCTGGGACTGAAACCCTAGCGAAGGAATGCTAGGCACCGAGCGAAGGGCAGCTCGGCATCCAAGACCTGACAAAGGACCGTCAGGCAAAAGTCCAACCAAAGGAGCGGTTGGCATCAGGTAAATTCTCCCGAGAGGAGTAGGTGAGGACGCGTTCCCCGTCGAGGGAACAGTATGCGTCGGTTCGACTTAGGGCTCCATTTTGGAGACCAAAGTCAGAACCAAGACAGCTAAGGCTGTATAAACTAATAATTAATTGTTTTATTGTATTTTGGACTAACCCTGGATGCAGGACCGAAGGAACGTGTGTCTGCAACTCAGAGAGCCTCAAAGGAGTGAGGCAGCAGCTGAGCAGGGTGCCCTGAGTGTCCAGGGCGCCCCTAAGGTGAACCAGAAACAAATGAAGCAAAACGGGCTTCGGCTGCTTACTGGGTCGGGCGCCCACAGCAGCCAGGGCGCCCTCAGCAGCCAGGGCACCCTCAGCAGCCAGGGCGCCCTCAGCAGCCAGGGCGCCCCGCGCCCAAGTCTGCGAAGCTTCATCTTTATCCACAGCCGAAATTTCTGCACGGAAGAAGTCAGCCAAGGCGCCCTCTGCGACCAGGGCGCCCCCAGAGTCAAACTTATCCCTATTCGGATGGGATAACGTTTGACCGAGCTAAAAGCGGATCGCTTGACACGAGGCAGGGCGCCCCCGACGTCCAGGGCGCCCCGAGGTGCTATAAATAGCACCTATCGCCCAAGCCTTCAACAACAACTGAAAAACAACGCTTCTACGCTCTTCTGCTCTCGCGCTTCGCCCCGGAATCCTTCCAACTCAAGCCGACGACGTCCTGCTGCTCCAGAAAAAGTCGATCTTCCTCGGACGTCGGTAAAAAGAGCTATTTAAGTTTACTGTACTAAATTCTGTAATAATTTTCTATAAACTATTTGCGCCTGATATAGAATTGCCCAAAGTAAACGGTCAACGACCGTGGGCCTTGGAGTAGGAGTCGACACAGGCTCCGAACCAAGTAAAATCGACTGTGTCTCTATGTTTCTAATTTCCGCTGCGTACTGCTCTAAGCTTTCCGAAAGAAAAACGATTTCCGATATTCACCCCCCCTCTATCGGTTCTCTCGATCCAACATTTTGTTGCAGGTAAAACTCAAGGAAAAGTTCCTAAGAAGAACCCTCAACCAGCACCCGAGTCCGACTCAGACTCAGAATCAGAAGACAGCGAAGGGGATCGACCCAAATTGGTCCGGCTAGCTCGTGATTACTAAAAAGAACTCAAGTACCAAACAAGCAAGAAGAAATCAAGTCGAAGAAACGAATATCCAGTAGAACCTTCAACGAGCTCGAAGAGCAAAAACAACGTCACCTGCTATGATTGCAACAAAAAGGGACACATCAAGTCAAGTGCCCCAACCTAAAGAAACCAAGAAGGCGCGCAGAAAGAAGGCTATTCAAGCCACCTGGGACCAGTCATCTTCCGAAGAAGAAGAAGAAGTCCCACACGCAAATCTAATCGCCTTAACCACCTTGGAAAACATCGACTCCGGATCAGAATTGGAACCAGACGAGGATGTCAACACCGGAAGACTCACGATATCGGAGAACAGACAAATCACTATAAGAGGTTATTCGGAATATGAGTTATCTAAGATAATTTCTTATTTGTCTCGAAACTTGGCAAAAGCCAAAATCCGGGTTGAGTCTCTCCAACAGGAAGTAAAACTCCTGAAAGAGAAAGTCAAATCGTGGTCCATGACTGAGTCAAGTCATGAAGGAAACTCAACTCAAGTCCAAAAGCTTGAGGAAGAGAATTCCTCCTTGAAAACTCAAGTCAAGGAGCTCAGAGTTGCCTTAGAACGGTTCACTTTGGGTTCCAAGGGTCTTGACATGATTCTTAGAAAACAGAAGTCTGTTCTTAATCGATCCGGACTAAGTTATCGAACCAAGTCAGACAACGTTCATATTATTCTGTATTGAACCAACCTAGTACCCAAGTCTAAGCATGGTTCCCCAAGCTATGTTTAAATAAACAGGCTGGACCAAACCAGTATTGGATCCCCAAGGACAAGATTCACATCTTGTCTAACCCATATCGAGGCTATAGTCCAGGTGGAGTCAATATAAAAACCATATTTATAGTTAGATAATTTTACTGAACTGCTTGTTTGCTTGTCTATTTTCTTTTTGCAATTTTTAATTATCATGCTTAGATTTAGGGTTGGTTAGATTAAGGACAATGATTGAGTTAAATTTTGAACAACATAGTATTGGGTGGAGGTGAGATGATAGTACATTAGAGATGCCCTTCTAATAAGGTCAAGTATATCCTACTTGGTATGGTTAGTCTGGTGGAACTAACCGAAGCTACCGATCCAAGACCCAAACTAGTTCGACCAAAATCTTTCAAGAAGTAACTTGAAGATGAATATTCAGTAAAAGGATTTGTCAAAGAAAGGGTTGTTGCTCCAATAAGGCTACGGCCAAAGAAGGTCTTGTGCCTCGCCAGGACCTGGAAGCCAATTACTGAAAATCAAATTCAATTTACTGTTTGTTAAATTTGAATCTAACATAAATTTCAATTAATCTTAGATTCAACATATTTTCAAAATCAATAACCTTAAATAGTTTTCTAAATTAATTCAACTCTTTCAAAATTAACCATTTTTCAAAATTAAAATTTTATTTTGAAAACCTGTCTCACAAAACCCATAAGGTTAACATGTTTGATAACACTAGATTGGGTGAGACAGACTAGGCTGTGAAATTCAATTAAAGCTATCCCTAACTCTAATGGATCCAAATCAACAAATACTTTATGTGTAGGAACATAAAGATTTGGACCAGTGAATGTTGGATAGTGGATGCTCCAAACACATGACTGGAGACAAATTGAAATTCACCAAAATCAAGTTCAAGAACCTAGGCTCAGTAGCATTTAGCAACAATGCTACACTCAAAGTCATTAGGCCAGGTAACATTGAACTTAAATCTGATTTCATTATTAAGAAAGTTCTCTTGGTTGAAAAGTTTAAGTTCAATTTGCTTAGTATTAGTCAACTCTGTGATAATGGATACATAGTTACATTCACCAACTCTGACTGCCTTATTAGAAACCTCCAAGACTCAGAAATAATGCTTAAGGGTACTAGGAAAAATAATGTTTACACTATTAATCTACCCTTAGTACCAAAATATTTTCTGACGCAATTAGAAGAATCTAACCTTTGGTATAGGAGATTAGGTCACACTTATGTCAAACTAATCTCGAGAATTACCCAAATTGGTTTAATTAAAGGTGTACCTAAACTCATGTAAACAAGGTAAACAAACTAAGTCTACTCACAAACCAACTCAATCAACCTTAACCCAAACCACACTTGAGCTCCTGCACCTTGACCTATTTGATTCATATGGAGCCAAGTCACTAAGCGGGAATCGATACTGCTTAGTAATTATCGACGATTACTCTAGGTTTACCTGGGTTAGGTTCCTGAAAACTAAGGATGAAACCCTGAACTTATTTATTGACTTATGCAAAATAATTGAAAATCTAAATGATACTAAAATTAAAAGACTTAGGAGTGATCACGGGAGAGAGTTTGAAAATCAAAGGTTTGAGGAATTCTACAAAATCAATGGGTATATTCATGAATTTTCCTGTCCTAGAACCCCCCAACAAAATAGGATAGTAGAGAGAAAAAATAGAACCCTTCAGGAAGCTGCTAGAATGATGCTCAATGAATATAGTCTAGCTAACTAATTTTGGGCAGAAGCGGTAAGTACGACATGCTATATTCAAAATAGGGTCCTAATTAATAAAAGGCACAATAAATCCCTTATGAACTATATTATCATAGATTGCCTAACCTATGATGGATCGTTTATGGTGTGCTAGAGGGGGGTGAATAGCACTTTTTCGAATCGTTTCGATCTCTACAAAGTCGTTAGCGCAGCGGAAACAATAATATGCAAAGTAAATAAAATATAAAACACTGCTAACACCTTGATTTACTTGGTATCTACCCCGGTCGGGTGACTAATCCAAGAATCCTTCGGTGGATCAACCCCCGGAAAACCTCCGGCTAGATCTGTCGCTCCTTGTGGGTGGAGAAACCTCGCCACAACACCTTGAACGCTCTCTGATCACAGTAGACTACTAACTTGCTTTACCTAAGCAAGTTTCGTCAAAGAAGATAGTAGGAAATAAGCCCCTTCAAATAGGTCTCGAATCAGAGAACAGCCGTTACCAGTCGACTGCCCCTTGGGCAGTCCACTGGTCCCACTCAAATCCGACAGTTACAGCACAATGTTCGAATCTGCCAGCTGTTCCAGTCAATACCAGTCGACTGCCCCTGGGCCAGTCGACTGGGACACACCTAAGCCTAGGGTTTCACTCCCTAGTACAAGTCTCTCTCGCACTCAAACCCTCTCGGCTTAGCCCCTGAGTACAAGCACTCATACTCAGCCTCTCTCAACCTAGTTGACTCTTCATCAGCAGTCTTGACTGTTGCCTTTTCCCCCTCTTAATCTTTGGCCCTCGTCCCTCGGATGTGCACGCAAGCCTCCAGCTTGCCTCCATGCCACCCTTCACGTACGCCTCGAAGTCCGCGTCCCTCGGCTCATCATCTCTGCTATCAATGGTCCCTCGGATGTGCACGTAAGCCTCCAGCTTACCTCCATGTCATCCTTCACCTGAAGACATTAACCAAGTCCATGCGTACCTGTACACCTGCACACTCATGTACACATGTGAGAACAACACAAATCCTAACTTAACCATATTGCTCACTCATCAAAATATCATGATCCTCCAGATCATCTCAGGGTTGATTGCCCCAACAATCTCCCCCTTTTTGATGTGTGGCAATATGTTAAGTTAGGTAAACATATAGCAATAACACTAGCAAAAGCAATTGAAATTCAAGCATAACATACAAGAGACAACCTCCCCCTCAACCTATGCTTTCTCCCAAATTTCAACCCTTATTGCTAATCCCAAGTTTAGTTTTCCCAACTTAACTCTAAAGCACAACCAAGCCTAAGTTTAAGTTTCAACCCAAACCAAACTTAACACTCAAGGTCTCCCCCTTTGACACCATCAAAAGATTGCCCCAGGCAACCCAACCCTTGGTGCCAAATGGAACTTAACCATATTTCTGAAACACCCTTTAGAGATCACCAAAAGACCATTCTGCCCATATTATCAGTCGACTGCCCCCAGGGCAGTTGACTGATACGACAGATTTCAGAATCTCAGCCGAAATTCAGAAACTAATAAAAAATTCCAGAAAATCTGGAAAAATGAGAAACTTACAAGCACAGTTGTTAAGGTATTCCCTACCCTAGAAAATTTTGGTTTGTGAAAAACACCAACCGTGCTTGACTTTTGGTACAAACCCTAAAATTCTCAAATTATCTAAACTTTGTATCAAAGTTGACCTCTTCTCATGATATCCTATACTTGTCAATTTCTAGCAACTCCATTTGGCATTCAAAATGATTCCCAAACTCCCCCTTTTCATATATAAGTGTATTTATTTTGTCAACATCTCTTCCCTATTCGCTCTTGAGTCTAAATGATGATCCCTTTTTATACACAATATATTTATGTGATTTCAAACAAACCATGTTAGATAACAAAATACCATATTATGAACATATATAGAATGATCACAAAATCAACATTCATTCATACTTCAACATATCCAAGCAATATTCAAAATGGCATCTAGTCATGATAACACTTCCATACCTCCATAGAAACACAAGAAGACAAGTCAAATGTCATAAAAGCAACAAAAAGCAGTAATACAAAGAACCTAAATTAGTACCTAGGCCCAAGGCCCTGAAATCATCCATATAAATACAATCATCAGAAAGTGAAGCGTTTGAGAGGTATAATGAAACATCAAGAAAAACACTCTCAACACTAAAACCCAACAACTACATCATCTGATCAGAAGTACATGTGGTCATCACCATCTGGAGGAGGAGGAGGAGGAGCAGGAGGACCCTGATATGCTAAATCCCATCGCTGCATCATCGCATACATGTCCTCCTGCCTAGTCATAAAGCCTTGGCAGAAGTCTGTGAGGCCCTGTACCTCCCTCTGAGTCGCCGCCTGACCCTGTTGGAGGCTCTGAATATCCCTTGGATGGTTTGGACATCTACACGGAGCCCATGAACATCCTCACGGTACTGAGTAAACTCTGCGCGGGTGACCAGCTCTGTGTGACAGATGGAGGCAAAAACATGCAACGACACATCTATATCCAATCGTCTCTCAAGAGCATACATCATCACTAAGTGAGGCAGTCGAATCCTTTCTCTCCCCTTAGTGACAATGGGTAGGATGCACTCTACCACAATCTTATACAGAACATGGCTAAATGGACGCATGGGCTTAGCATCAAAGGTACGCTCAGATTCATGCCTATGTCGTCTAAAATAGTGTAGATGAATCTGATCAATGGTAATGTTTTCAAACTCAAGTGGCTCAATGACATTGGAAAAATAGGTGTTGACATTGTTAGACGGCCGACACTCTAAGAAACTGGCTAAACTCATGGGTGTGAAAGGAATGGTAACACCGGTTACTCTTGATTCATAAATACTATTATCTGAATCAATACAAGTTAAATTTGCATAGAACTCCTTGCATAGATCAATGTTAATGTCATGTTGGCAATAAACCAATTGTTCTATGCCAAAGTGAGTCACCATTTCAATTATTTATGGCGCTTTATCCTCAAAATAGGCTTTGTTAAGATACCGACACGGTAACACAACAAACTCATTCTCCTCGAATCTCTTCTTTCACTCCCGGCTCCTAAATAATGACTCCTCTGGAGCGTGGGGACCTGGTCGGGATGAGCCCTCACCCCTAGACCTCTTAGACACAACCCTAATATCCCAAACACACGCATGCATACCACGAAACCCCCAAAAGAGAAAATATCAAAGGGAACATACACAAAACATCATATTAGTATCAATGCAAAGCCTAAATGGAGAAATGAACCTTAAACATCATACCTCTTTGCCCTTTGCATTGTAAGATTTGGAAATCACGTAGGTTGACTTGAAGAGGGGTTTTCTACTAACCCTAGAGGTAGATCTGAGTTAGAGGAGACCTTAGGGAAGAAGTTTAGGGCTTAGGAGGAGCTTAGGATGCAGGAGGAGTTGAAAGGAAGAAAAAATCGCCGGGAATAAGCAGCCAAAACCCTAGGTTTGGCTTTCCCGGCGCGCCCTTCCCTTTTATAAAACCCGCGAACCAGTCGACTACCATTGGGCCAGCCGACTGGTTCAGAGCGTAATTACATTCTGTGAGTTTTCTCAGTCGACTGCATTCCTGGCAGTCGACTGGGCCACACTGTAATTATATTCTGTGGCCTTTGCCAGTCGACTGGCCTCCAGCCAGTCGACTGGTGTCTGATGTTCTGAATTTCAGTTTTTTAGTCCGAATTTCAGAAATGCCTAACTAATTCCACAAATTCCCAAAAATTCTGAAATCTTGTAGGGATATTTGTGGATCCTATATTTACTTAGGAAAAATATAATTTTAGTCAACGTCATCCCAACTCCCAAGTTTGGTACAAACTCCGAGTTTCTCTAAAAAGTATCATAAAACTCTTCCCAAAAGTTCTAGTTTGGACCTCACCTTGATGCTACTTCCCATAATCATCCATAGTCCATTCATAGCATCAAGTTATTCGGTATTTAGGCATTAAAATCGATTTGTCTCAATTAAAATCCTAATTTCACCTTTTTCTTTATAATCCTCCCTTAAGTGTGCCAACTCTCTAGGATTAAGACTACCCTTAGCCTTTTAACCCTCTTGGCACACCTTATAGTTCTTTTCAATCACCTAGAAGTAAACCACCTGAGATCCATTGACCATGGAACTCGTCTTGACTCCTAGAGCTTCTATCCCTAATTACCTCCCTAGGTAACTCTTCTATAAAGGCAAGACCACACCGGTGCTCCTCCGGTGCTTCTTGACTTTCCATCATTACTCTCTTAATCTGATACACCTTTTCTTTGGTCAATTTCTTTTCTTTCCCTTTAAATGGCTCTTCCTTGACATTTTTGACTTTTTCTCTACCATAGTTATAGGGCATCCTTGAATACGATACTTTATCAACATTGGCCCTCCTAGAATGGTATCCTAGACCCGGCCTACCATTCTTATACTTTTGGTCCTTTGAGATCATGTTCACATCCTTGGCCCCTTGAATTACTCTACCAAGTTTTCTTTCCAACTCATCAAGTTTTGCTCTTAAAACTTGATTTTCCTTTTCTAACTTCCTAACCTTAGGATCACTAGACCTAATTTGATCATTTCTAGGTCTACCTATTTTGCCAAGCATTTTTCCCCCTTTCTTAAGGTTTATGTCTTGGTCCTTATTCCTAGAGTTCCTGGATTTATCATGAACCATAGAATTCTTAGTGTTTTGGCATACAAAATTGTTTCTATCATGATATTTAAAACCAAAAACACGTATAGGCAAGCAAGTGTTATCAATTCTATCATTCATACACACATTTCGAGCATTCATGAAAGATCTTGAAGCATGAGTAGAGTTAGAGGGTACCTTCCTTACCCTTGGTGCTCCCCCTTGATGAGTGCTCCTCTTTCTTTCTTCTTTCTCCCATTCCCTAAAATGCTCCATCTTCTTGAGCTCTCCACTTCTTGGACATTTTGTATGATAATGCCCGAGCTTCCCGCATGTGAAACACCTAATCCTCTTTCTTTTGCTTTGAACTTTCTCATTCCTACAACCCATATTAGATTTAACTTGAAAAGATTTGGGCTTAGGAATTACCTCCTTTTTACCTAGGGGGCACTTATCCTTGTAGTGCCCCTTTATATTGCAACCAAAGCATATGATGTGTTCTTTTCTCTTGGCTTTGGTGGAGGTGGAGGCTGGGTTATCTTCTTCAACCTTGGATGATGTAGATGCTTCCTCTTGCTCTGGCATGATTGACGGTCTCTCCTCCCCCTCAATCCTTGAGGTGGAGACCTCTTTCTCTTCTTCTCTTGAGGAGGTTGATGATCTTTCGCTTAACTCCTCACTTGATAGCATAGACAGTTCTTCATTTTGGTCCTCTTGGACCCTTGAACTTATTTCATCATGCTCTTCCACTCTTAGAGTTGATGTAGAGTTCTTATGAATTTCTTCTAACTTATTCCACAATTCGCATGCATTTGAATATTTCCCCACATCACTCAAAATGTGGTTAGGCAACATATTAATCAAAATATTTATTACCTTCTCATTGGCCCTAGCTTGTTCTTGTTGTTCACTTGTCCAATATCTAGGGCGGAGCTTTTTGCCGTGCTTGTCCTTGGGGATGTCAAATGGGTCTTCAATCATCATTCTACACTCCCAATCCATCCCGAGCCACATCTTCATTCTATCTCTCCAATAATCAAAAATTTCATGCTCGTATGATGGCGGTGAGTTGATATCGTCACCCAATTTGTCTTCCATGGCCCTTATCCTCTAGCAAGTGCTCCCTCGACGGTTAGTCCGATCAAGAGCGGTACTTGCTCTGATACCAACTGATGGATCGTTTATGGTGTGCTAGAGGGGGTGAATAGCACTTTTTCGGATCGTTTCGATCTCTACAAAGTCGTTAGCGCAGCGGAAACAATAATATGCAAAGTAAATAAGACATAAAACACTGCTAACACCTTGATTTACTTTGTATCCACCCCGGTCGGGTGACTAATCCAAGAATCGTTTGGTGGATCAACCCCCGGAAAACCTCCGGCTAGATCTGTCGCTCCTTGTGGGTGGAGAAAACTCGCCACAACACCTTGAACTCTCTCTAATCATAGTAGACTACTAACTTACTTTACCCAAGCAAGTTTCGTCAAAGAAGATAGTAGGAAATAAGCCCCTTCAAATAGGGCTCGAATATGAGAACAGCCACTACCAGTCGACTGCCCCTTGGGCAGTCGACTGGTCCCACTCAAATCCGACCATTACAGCACAACGATCGAATCTGCCAGCTGTTCCAGTCAATACCAGTCGACTGCCCCTGGGCCAGTCGACTGGGACACACCTAAGCCTAGGGTTTCACTCCCGAGTACAAGTCTCTCTCGCACTCAAACCCTCTCGGCTTAGCCCCTGAGTACAAGCACTCATACTCAGTCTCTCTCAACCTAGTTGACTCTTCATCAGCAGTCTTGACTGTTTCCTTTTCGCCCTCTTCATCTTTGGCCCTCGTCCCTCGGATATGCACGCAAGCCTCCAGCTTGCCTCCATGCCACCCTTCACGTATGCCTCGAAGTCTGCGTCCCTCGGCTCATCATCTCTGCTATCAATGGTCCCTCGGATGCGAACGTAAGCCTCCAGCTTACCTCCATGCCATCCTTCACCTGAAGACATCAACCAAGTCCATGCGTACCTGTACACCTACACACTCATGTACACATGTGAGAACAACACAAATCCTAACTTAACCATATTGCCCACTCATCAAAATATCATGATCCTCCAGATCATCTCAGGGCCGATTACCCCAACAACCTACACTACCTAAGGGTCTTTGGGTGCAAAGTCCATATCTTGAACACTAAGGACTACCTAGGTATGTTTCGATCTAAGTCAACCCCAGGAATCTTCTTAGGATATTCAACAACTAGTAGAGTCTATAGGGTTTATAATAAACAAACCCATAAAATTGAAGAAACTACTAATTTAATTTTTGATAAGGAAGTTGAACCAACAGATAATCAAAATTTAAACCAATCAAATCTTAATTAAGATGACAGTGAACCAATAATTGAATCATCAATTGAACCACTGATTGAACCACTAAATGAACTAATACTTGAACCAACTACTGAGGTATCAACTGAACCAATATCTGAACCAAACCAAGTAGTTGAACTAAACACTGAACCAAACCGTCCAGCTGGACCTGAGGCTGAACCTAGTTCTAGAAGGACAAAGAAACCAAGACTCAATCATCCTTCTGATCAAATTATGGATGATCCAACCTTAAGAGTTAGAACTAGGTCCTTCTATAGAAATCTTAGTCAGATAGCACTCATTTCAAAAATTGAACCTAAGACCCCTACCTAACCCTGATTGGATCATAGCTATGCAAGAGAAATTAGCCCAATTTGAAAGAAACCAAGTCTGGGAACCAGTACCTAAACCTGAGAGCAAAAGCTATTATAGATATTAAGTGGGTTTTTAGAAACAACCTAAATGGTCAAGGGGAAATTGTTAGAAATAAAGCCCGCTTAGTAGCTAAAGGGTTTAGTCAGGTTGAAGGGTTAGACTATGATGAAACCTATGCCCAGTAGCCAGACTTGAGTCAATTAGAATGTTATTAGTCTTTGCAGCCCATAGAGGGTTTAAGCTATATCAAATGGATGTCAAGTCTGCTTTTCAAAATGGGTTTATTAAAGAAGAAGTTTATGTAGGGCAATCCCCAGGATTTGAGGACCTAGAAAAACCTGAATATGTTTTTAAACTTAGAAAAATACTTTATGGGTTGAAATAAGCACCTAGGGCATGGTGTGAACGATTATCAACTTATATAATTTCTAAGAAATTTAACCAAGGTCAAATAGACTCCACACTTTTTGTTAAAACCTTAGAAAAAGATATTTTTATTGCACAAATATATGTTGATGATATAATATTTGGATCCACTAACCCTAAATATTTTCTAATAGAATTTGTAAAAATAATGGAATGTGAATTCGAAATGAGCTTTGTGGGTGTGCTTAACTTTTTCTTAGGTTTACAAATTAAGCAAACTAGAGATAACAATTTTGTTCACCAATCTAAATATGCCAAAGAGTTAATAAAGAAATTGAAAATGGATAATTCAAAAAGCTTAAGTACCCCTATGACAACTAATGTCAAAATAGATAATGACCCTGATGGTAAGCTTGTAGATCTTAAGTTATACCGAAGCATGATTGGTAGTCTATATTACTTAACCGCTAGTAGACCTAATATCTTGTTTTCTATAGGAATGTGTGCTAGATACTAAACTTGTGCTAAGGAATGTATCGACCGTCAAATCGTCTCAATATTTTTCTTTAAAATATTGATCATGCCTATATGGATTCTTGAGTAATATATGAATACTAGCAGGAACCTTAGCATGATTTCTTATATAGATTAAAAAAAAGCTAAGTACTAATGGGTCTTACATGGGCTCTTCTAGTACCATGGCTATTAGTGGACCTTAGATAGAATTTTAACATAGATAGAAATGAATTCCAATTAGGAATATTAGCATAACTCTTGGTGGGCTCTTATGTGAGCCTTGCCAAAAATAAGAGTAAATGGAATAAAAAAAGGTGCATGCACCAAGGATTGAACCTTGGACCTAGGATAGAGGCAAAGCCTCATCATGCATTTACTAACCAATTCACCTAGCAAGGGAGTGCTAGTAGAAAAGGAAGAGGATTGTTGTTAAGGCTAAAGGAAGTGAAGAGTCACCATGTGAGGAGGCACCATGCCCCTTCACTTGCCCCTCCACTTAGTATAAAAGAGGGGGATGAGGAGTGAAGAGACACCTAAGTTATTTCTTCCTCTTTTCTTCCACCAAGGGCTCTTCCTCTCCTCTCTTCTTCCTCCTCCTAGCGGAAACCCACAAGGTGGTTTTCCCCTTGGAAAACTTCACAAGAAGACTCCCTCTTGAAGATCTAAGTTCTTCTACAAGGCTACAAGGGCAAGGAGTGTTCTAAGGTCAAGAAGGTTTTCTTTTGTTTCTCTATTCAAGGTTTATAACCAAGATCAAGAAATGTAAGACTCCCTCACCTGTGGTATAATAGTTTTGATGTTATCTTTCATGATTTAAGATGTTGTTTGGACTCAATGTTGAGAAAACTATGGAATAGGGCTTCCTACGGTTTCGGCCAAGCAAGTTTTTGGGGTTTGGGATGATGTTAAGACCTCACTTATGTTTCCTAATGCTTTCTCATGATAAAATAAGAATGAATTATGAGTTGTGGAATTTTTGTAGCACCCTAAGTCCCTACAAGTTTCGGCCACCTCTTCCCTTTCATAGTTAGGATTAAATCTAACCCTCTAAGCATGCTTATTATGATTCCCTATGTTACAATGGATGTTAATTGAAATTATATGAATTTTTTCATGGACTTAAGACCCCTATAAGTTTCGGCCAAGACCAAGTTTTAGGGTTAGGAACTAGGGTTAGCCCAATCATGGGTTCTAATGGCTTCCTATGGTATTGTTGTTGGGACCGGGTACATGTTGACATGGATGCGGTTCGTAATTTTAAAATTAATTACGTGCAGCGGAAGGTTTAGCATAAATAATTTCTCAAATTATTTAACCATTCATCTAAGCATGCAACTTTATCTTGTGTAGACATGATCATATATTTAAAATTTTGCAAAAACGTAAACTAATTTACGTATTACCTCGCGTAACTCGAAGGAAGGGACGAGATCCAACCGTAAGCGTCCCTCGGAAGCTCAGCCTCTATTCGCATCCATGCCGAGTATCTTCAGGATGACTTCGCAAAGCCACGAGTTTCATGTTCTCGAGAACTACTAGATTCTCCGAGAACGCAACAAGAAAACTAAGAGAGAAGTAATCACATAGAAAAATTCACTACCAAGGTTGGTCGGAATCACAATTCCGGCGAGAAGGAGGAAGATGACTTCCGGCCAGAGAGGAAGATCGTCCCAACGGAAGAACTTTGTCACCTCGGTGCTTCTCCTTGTGCTCACGGCAAGAAGAGGGGAGAAGAGCCTTGTGGCCGGCCAAGAGAAAGAAGGGAGGAGAGGGAGAGAGCCCAGGCAAGAATACTTCGATTGATTTCCAAGCCTTGCCTTGGGTGCTTTATATAGTGGTCTCTCAACCGCCAAGTCTCTTTTTTTCTTATGGAATAAATTTTCTATGACTTATTCCATCATGCCAAGTTTTATCATATTTTAATTCATGATAAAAACCGACCAAGTCTCCTTTTTCTTATAGAATAAATTTTCTTATCATGGAAAATCAATCCTTGATTGATTTTATAAAATAAAATAAACCAATCCATGGTTCATTTTAATTTCCATGAAAAATAAACCAAACCTTGGTTTATTATATAAAAATTTATATCATCCATAATTTTATAAAACAAATCACACTTGGTTTATTTTATAAATTGAACCAAAAATTTGGTTCTCTCCCTTTGTTGTGGCCGGCCAAGCAAAGAGGATGGAGTCCCTCTTTGGCCGCCCCATCCATGTCACACCCTAATGAATTAAACTTATTTAATTCATCTATTAAGTATTCAAAAGACTTAGCCATTTTACGCTTCCGATGCGTCTCTGAAAAATTCAGATTCGACTTATCGTTTGGCTTAACCAAACCTAATCTCTCTTGATTGGAAAATCTAATTTTCAACTCATTTTAAATCCCTCGGATTACTCGTAGTGCGTGTGACTAAATAGGCTTTCGATTTATGTTGGTCGTCTATAATTGAACAATTATAGAACGATCATGAGTGGCACCTAGTAGTACATCATGATCCCTAATTAATCGAAAGATCAACGGTTGACCTCAGAAATAATTCTGAAACCCTTCAGCAGCTATAATGAATTGTGCCCCATTCCCTTCACCATCTTATACCCACTTGGTTCAGGACATGGTCTATGTGTGTCAGTCCCCACTAGGCTGACTACGTCACACCTAGCCCAAGTAACATTTTCTCGTCCTACGGATTCTAATTATTCTCATGTATTTAAGAGATTCAAACTCTGAACATGTCATGCTCTAGCCAGAGGCTTCGAGTAACAATTCGACGATAGGCCTTGGGTATACATCTCCTAGCAAGGAGTGGTGAATCCTTTGTAGGCTGTTCAAACATCTTCGGGCACATCGGCTTATACCCAATCATCCTGGGTCCACACCTCCTTGGAGATGCTTGCTTAAGATGTCAAAGTATAAGTCTCCATGACCAAGATGACTTGAACACCGCAAGTTAAAGGAACATCGCACTTAAGCTGCTGTAAGAACTTCATTGACATATCTATATATAGACTACCATATGAAGTTTTACAGTCAGTCACTCCAATGAACTAGTTCCCTTAACTAGCATTCATGTTTATCTCAGGACATCCCAATGTCACCAGCCAGTGAGAATCAGCTGATTAGAGAATAACCCATGCTAGTCTCAACAGAATTGATAGTGTCCGTATTTATCAATTCATCGACTAGGGACAATTTCAATACTTCACAATTGCACATGTAGAGATAATCACTAGTTGTGGATTCATCACAAATTCTCTCATACTGTGATTTGTATTGTGGACATTCAGTAAATGAGTTTAAGATCTCAATCAAATACATAAACATGTATACTCAAATAGTGAATATTCATTTATTAAAATAAATGATTACAATCATAAGGCGATTGCCTTAGGACATTTTTCTCATATCATTAACAATTGTATGTATTGTATTGGATGTTAATTGTGAATTATATGAATTTTTCATGGACTTAATACCCTTCTAGGGTTTCAGCCAAGACACGATTTAGGGCTAGGACTTAGAGTTAGTTCCAATCATGTGTTCTAATGGCTTTCTATGACATTGTATGTATTGTATGGGCTTTACTTTACTTATGGTACCTCACAAGCTGCTTGAATAATGGGATCTCCCTTCTTCCAACTTTCGGCCAAGCACCTCAACTAGGGTTCGAGTTGGGTTAGGCTTTCAAGAATACTTGTTTATGGCTTATTATGATGTAGATATATGTTCAAGCATGTTGTATGAATTTTATTATGCCTAAACCCTAACTTTATGTATCATGCATCATGATCTTGTATGCTTATGTTATGTGCCATGTTTTAGTAGATTTTATTCTTGAATGTTCTAAACCATATACCATGAACACATGTGTTGTGAAGTAGGCCTCATGTTTAGGTAGAATTATACATGTATTATGTTAAATGCCTTGAACATATATATTATGATAGATACATGGTTATGTAGATCTATGCATGTTTTATGTTGAATGTCATGAACTTATGTAGTATGTATCATGTTCATATGGATCCTACCCATGCATGCTTTATGATAGATACCATGATCATGCATGCTATGTGATATGTATCATGTATGTAATGCATGCTTACCTTATGTACCATGATCATGCAAGCTTCATGAACTAAGATGATGGTTATGCTTTAGGGCCTAATTATGTATGTATGTCATGCCTTATGAATGAAGATAATGAATGAAGATAATATTTATGCCTTTAAGCCATAATGATGTTATGCATTAAGTATGAATGATGAAATGCTAAGTATGTTTTATGTCATGCTTCATGTAATAAGATCATGTTTATGTCTTTAAATATGCTATATATGTTCTGTGAATGATGAAGCACGTGAAAGCCTCGGTTCTGGACTACCGTAGCTGTCCACGATTTTGGGACTACCGCAGCTGTCCAACAGGGATGGGCTCTGTGACGCCCGCCCTTATATCTACTCTCGGGGCGGGGTCACGTACTATCATTCGTATAAATTTTTTTTTTCTTAAAGTACTAATAACAAAGTACTAAGCATGCTTGTTCAAAACTAACCTATAACATGATAGGTTCAACTCATAATATAATCAAGTATATGAGTAATCCAAGTGTAACATTCATTACTAAAGAAATGTTAACATAAGCATAATATTGTAGATATGAAGATCTTTATTTCCCGAGCCACCACCCCACACATCTTCAGCCCTCCTGCCTCTTCCTTTAGTTTAAGTGTCTCTTACCCTTATCTGCAGCATAAGACAACATATAAACTAGTAAGCACAAATGCTTAGTAAGATCCTGTCCTACTCGCAAAATCCATAT
This sequence comes from Boesenbergia rotunda, assembly GCA_024364735.1. Taxonomy (NCBI): domain Eukaryota; kingdom Viridiplantae; phylum Streptophyta; class Magnoliopsida; order Zingiberales; family Zingiberaceae; genus Boesenbergia; species Boesenbergia rotunda. The sequence continues at coordinate 37,186 of JAGFNQ010001220.1, read as the reverse complement.
CATAGAAAGATAAGAGAATAAATCACATTCAAGCATGGTAAGTGTTTAAGCATGTTAAACATCTAAGCATATTAACTTCATAGGAAGGTTTCTTTGAAAACATATAAATATAATACTTGAATATAGCATAATCATTAGGGCCCGGCTTGTACTTCATGTTTTGCGCGCGCCCCTGAATGGGAACGAGGTAGCTAATCCCGAACCACTAGGGTTTACTAGGCCTTCTCAAAAGTCCTTCAGCCTAGTATCATAATCATTTGACTCGCTTTAAGAGTCTATAGTACAAGCCATTACAAAATAAAATAGTTATCATGTTCTTCATTTTCATAAAGTATGCTCTTAGTCCTAACCTTCTAGGGAAGCATTCTTTAGGCCCAAAGCCTTCTTTGTTCATGCCCTACAAGGCTCATTCTTATGCATATGTATGCATCCATAATCATGATAACTAGCCTAGTATAAAGCATGCATTTCATAAGGGTGCCCCATGGGCTATAATGCATGCTCATACATAGATCTCCATAATCATGATAACTAGCCTAGTATAAAGTATGCATTTCATAAGGGTGCCCCATGGGCTATAATGCAGGCTCATACATAGATCATAATTCAACCCCTTAAACATATCTTATATATGACAAGGTTGATCACATAAATCATATTCATATCATAGGAAGTGGTAGCATGCTTCATGGGTAAATCAAATGGTTCCTAACCCTAAAACTAGGATCTTGGCCGAAACTCAAGGGTAGGGGTAGATTAGGTTTTTGACATCAAACATCCCCTACCAACATCCCACATATATATATATATATCATGTATCATACTATAGCATGCACCATGGGAGAAAATTAAGTCACCTTAACCCTAATCTCGGGTTGGCCGAAAGTCATGGCTAGGGAGAGTTCCATTTTTCCTAATCCAACATTCCATTTAAACATCATTTGCATATACATATCATCATCCCAAACATAAGCATATCTCCTAGGGTACATCTCATACAATCATCACATATATAGGCATATGATCTTACTAAACACAATCATAATCTCATAGGGTAAGTTGTCCTTCACAACCTCATGTTTCATGCCTTGGCCAAATGTTACATGCTAAGGAATCCAATCAAACATTTCCTTTGAATATCACATGCATATACATCTCATATCATTTTACATAAGCATATCACATAATATAATTTAACCTTCACAAACCCTAAGGTTTCATGCCTTGGCCGAATGGTGTAGGGTAGGGAAACTAGGGTTTTGAAATTAAACCTTCACACAAGCATTTATTCAAACACCTTGTCTACACTACTAGGCATAGATTCATCATATAGGCAAATCAAGCATCCCTAAACCCTAATCTTCCTAGGTTGGCCGAATGATGTAAGGGTAGGGTAGGCTAGGTTTTTGACATCCAATCTTCACACAAACATTTATTCAAACACCTTACCTACACTACTAAACATGGACACATCATAGGATAGCAAACAACCCAAAAAACCTAGCCCATTCCCTCTTGGCCGAAAGTTGTAGGGTGGATAACCCTACTTTTCCTTATCACAACATGATGGGAAACAACATACATCCATACCCTAAGTTCCTAGGAGTATCCTCATGCATCAAGAAGCAACCAAGACCCTTGTCTTGGTGGTGGCCGAATGGTTACAAGGGAGGAACTCCCATTTTCAAAAACAAGGACACCAAAGAAACATTCAATAACAATTACACTGTAGGCGAGGGGATACTTACATCCTTTCGCTTGAATTTCGCCTTCCCTAGATTCTTAGGGTACCCTTGGTTGAAGGAGAAGTGGAGGTTCCTCTTACTCTTTCTTCTCTAGACTCCTTGGCCCTAATAGAGGGCAAGAGCCTTCTTCCTTCCAATCCCCTAGGGTTAGAAACCCTAGGTTGTATTTTTCGAAAACACAAGGGAGAGGGGCAATGAAGTATCGGTGGGGAAGAGAAAAGGAAGAAGAAGAGGAAGTTACTCACACCTCTTCCCTCTCTTATTTATACTTTTCTCATGAAAAGACATGTCTCTTCACTATTACACGCTTAACAAGCATGTTTCTTATTCTCTCAACAAGAAATAATACTTGGTGTAGTGGTTAAGACATGGAGAGTGCAACTAGGAGGTTCAAGGTTCAATCCTTGCTTCCTCCTTTTTATCACATTTTGCACTAATCCATATCAAAGCCTATTAAGCCAAGCCCATCATGAAATTTTATAATATTAATAATATTTCATGAATTCATATTATTTCATAATATTAATAATATTTCATGAATTCATATTATTTCATAATATTAATAATATTTCATGAATTCATATTATTTTATAATATTCCATAAATATTATTTCATAATATTTTTAATATTTCATATTCATGAATCCATAATATTTCATGATAATATTTCATGAATTCCATAATATTTCATGAATTTCATGATATTTCATAACATTATTTACATAATATTTTTATAATAATTTTCCATGAATCCAAAATATTATTCACATAATATTTCATAATGAATTCACAATATTATTCACATAATATTTCATAATGAATTCACAATATTATTCATGGTAAAATTTTGGGATGTTACAATCCTACACATCTTATAAAAAGTTCGTCCCGAACTTTAAACAATTCCTAGGTACTCAAATCGTAAAGTTGGGGTGTTACAGGCTCCTTATGTTAGCCTCGGTGATGGACTACCGTAGCTGTCCCTAGGTTGAAGGTAACCTAGTACCCTAGTAGGTCGAGACTAGATACCTCATATTTATTTATGGATGCGCGCAAATGATGTATGTATGTATGTGGTACAAGCCGGGGCCCCCCATGATGTTATGTTTATGTTTAAGTATTTATAATTATGATTTTCAAATAAGCATCCTTATGTTATGTGCATTTGACTCATGCATTCATTCATGCTATGCATCTATGCCATGTCAAGTATGTTATATACTTATGTTTATGTCAAAAATTATGCCATGTCAAGTATGTTATATGCTTATGTTTATGTCAAGAATTATGTCATGTCAAGTATGTTATATGCTTATGTTTATGTCAAGAATTATGCCATGTCAAGTATGTTATATGCTTATGTTTTATGTCAAGAACTTTTCCATGTTAAGTATGTTATGTGCTTATATTTATGTCAAATACTTTTTATGCCAAGAGCTCTATGCACTTTCGTTACATGTTAAGCACTTCCATATGATTATGTGTTTTTATGTACATCTATATGCCTCTTCATGTTAAATGCTTTATGAATACCTTCTCATAATATGCTTTTGTTTTATGTTACACTCTCCATGTTATGTCTTTCCATTGACTATATGTGACGTATGTTTTAGTGAGTAGGAAAGGGTCATACTAAGCCTATGTGCTTATAGTTTTACTTTCTTATACCACAGATCAAGCAAGAGGATACTAAGCTAAGGGAAGTAGCAGGAGGGCAAGTGTGTGTGTGGCAGTGACATGGCAAAAAAAAAAGAAAAGATCCTATTACCCCTAATTGTCACATGTCTTATGTTTTGCATTATCAACTCTAGTTTCGTGCTATGCTTTATGATGGTTTTCCTAAGAACAACTTCTTATGTTTGCATTGTTAACTTTAGTTCCATGCTACACTTTATGTTTGTTTTAAGCTTGATGGTAGGTTAAGTTATGTATAATGCAAGCATGTTCAAGAATGTTATGTCTCACATGTTATGTCCTATTCATTTTATGCTATGACAATGCTAAGTTTACCAAGTAACCATGTTTAAGAATGATAGCTAAGACATGTTTATATTGTTCAAGTGTTAGTTGCATGATTTAAACACACATGTATAAAGTTTTAAATTATTCCGCTGCATTAAGATATCCATATGCATGTATGTATGTTAGCGTCGCCGCCTCTCGCCCACACCGTAGGGCCGGAAAGGCGGGCATTACAAGGAATCCCACTTAGCAGCATTAAAAAGAGTACTAAGGTACATTAAGGGTACCCTAAATGTAGAAATTTGGTATCCTAGAACTTCCACTTTTGAATTATCAGGGTATTCTGACTCTGACTATGCTGGGTGCATGTTAGATAGAAAGAGTACAAGTGGAAGTTGCCAACTGTTAGTGTTGATGTAGTCTGACCCTGATTGTTATTTTGGTGTTGACAACGATTTAAGTTTTGATTTAAGTTTGGTTGAATGAATTAGGATTAAGTCCTAGTCGGGGACTGGGCACAAAATCCTAGCTTGGAGGGCTAGGTGTGGAAAAGTCCTGGCTTGGAGGGTCAGGTCCTAGCCTGGAGGGCTAGGTTGATGAAATCCCGGCTTGGAGGACCAGGTCCTAGCCTGGAGGGCTAGCTTGGAGGAAATCCCGGTGAGTGAAGCCGGGTCCTAGTGAGTGAAGCCAGGTGATGGAAATCCCGATGAGTGAAGCCGGGTCCTGGTGAGTGAAGCCAGGTGATGGAAATCCCGGTGAGTGAAGCCGGGTCCTGGTGAGTGAAGCCAGGTGATGGAAATCCCGGTGAGTGAATCTGTGTCCCGGTGAGTGAAGCGGGGTGTCCAAAACCCTGGTGAGTGAAGCCAGGTCCTAGCTTGGAGGGATAGGTTGAAGTCCCAATGAGTGAAGCTAGGCATGGCACGAGTCAGAGAAGGGATGGAGGCTTGTTTTCGTGACTTAGAGTGCATTTGGGCTTGCCTGGATCGGTCTGGTGACCGATCAAGGAAGTTGGCACGCTGCTCCTTCGTGGATCGGTCTGGTGACCGATCCAGCAATGACTGATTGGTCTGGTGACCAATCAGGGAGCACACAGTGAGGTTGGAAACCTACTGCCCGGCTCCTGATCGGTCCGGTGACCGATCAGGGAGCAGGCAGTTGCCTCATTTCTTGGCTCCAGATCGGTCCGGTGACCGATCAGGGAGTAGACAGCTTCCTCACTGCTTTGCTCCTGATCGGTCTGGTGACCGATCAGGGAGCACTCAGTGAGTTGAGTTCCCCCGCTGATCAGCTCCTGAATGGTCTGGTGACCGATCCACGACTTAGGATTTGATATCCACGATTACTGTTCACTCAGAAGTGGACCGATCAGGCTTTAACCTGATCGGTCAGAGGCTATCCTGATCGGTCTAGTGACTGATCAAGCTTCACTCTGATTGGTCTGGTGACCGATCAGGCCTGTGTCACGTAAAAGCTGGGAGTTCCAGCAAAGCGGTGGATCGGTCTGGTGACCGACCCACGAGCCCTGGATCGTTCCGGTGACCGATCACTTTAATTCAAAATGCATTGTCAGATGCTCTGATCGCATCTGAACGTATCTGATTCTCTGCGCTTAATCTCTGATACTCGATTTTCTACTTAATATGCTATGCTAATGCTCTGATTATGCTGCAGGTGATAGGGAAGGATTCAAACACTCAAGGAGAGTCAATGGAGGCCTTTCCTTGGAGTAGGTTTGTCCGTTTTCCATCTCAGGTTGCAACGGACGCTGGCGCTGGCTGGAGCTGCTGACTGGGGCTGGTCTGAGGGAGGCTTAGGGAGTCCAGAAGAGATCAGTAGTGGCTAGTGGTTGCAGGAGAGCAGCTGGAGGCTGCAGTGAGGTGGTGACTTGGCAATAGTGGAAGGACTCAAGCGCTTGGTGGCGAACAAGTCTCCACAACTCTGATCAGTAACGCTGCGTGCTTGTCTTCTCTGCTGATCCATCGTTCTTGAGCAAGCAGCTGCAATCTTTGAAGCAATCATCCCTCACTTGAGCACTTGAAAGAAGGAACAAGGAGCTTGAGTCCATCAGCGAGAAGACACGAAGAAGGGTGTTCTTGCGTGAGATCCGCGCTCGGTGGAGCTCAGGAGAAGCTTACTGTGTTCTTGTTGTTCTAAGTGTTAAGTAAGATCTTTCTTGTGTTTCATTGTGCTTAAAACTCTATCTTTGTTGAAAGACTGTGGAGAGGTTACTCCACCGAGAAGGAGGTTGCTTTCTATCCGGATTTTCTGGGGCTTGATCTGTCGACGATCAAGGGATCGCCCACCTTACGGGCACGCCAAGGAGTAGGGGCAAGTTATCCCGAACCTTGTAAATCCTCTTGTTAGCGTTTTTGTTCTTGTGATTAACTTAGTTTTAGTTTTCTGCATACTCTGTTTTCCTTGTGCTTCCATTGTGCTACTGACCTTTGAGTTGCAGAAATTTCGATAAGTGCTAAACTTCAAGTGTCTGGCTATATTCACCCCCTCCCCTCTCTAGCCATCCAAGTTCCAACAAGTGGTATCAGAGCTTGGGGCTCTGTACAAGCGGATTAACAACCGAGAGCTATCATCCATGGCGTTGAGAGAAGGCTTTAGCACCACCCAACCTCCCTTCTTCGATGGCGCAGATTTCCAATATTGGAGATCGAAGATGGAGTATTACTTAAAGATGGACATCAACACTTGCTTTGCAGTGAAGGAGGGTTTTACCCCTCCAAAGGATGATGAAGGCAAGGAACTTGAATCTTGGCGATGGACGGCTGAACAAACGCAAAAGAGTGAAGCCGACGCGAAGGCGGTGGTCACCTTACAATGCGGCATGAACAAAGACCAACTCATCAAGGTTGGTCCATTCACAAGTGCAAAAGATTTGTGGAACAAGCTCATAGAACTCCACGAGGGCACCCGAGATTCAAGAATCGCCAAGAGGGATTTGTTCCTCAACCAACTCCAAAACCTCTCCATGAAGAGAATCAAACCGTAAGTGAACTCCATAGCCGGTTCAAGGAAGTCCTCAACGGGCTTCATTCTATTGATGAAAAGGTCGAGAACCGCGACCTTGTGAGGTATGTGTTAAAAGCATTTCCGAGGAATGCTTTGTGGTCATCCATGGTGGATGCCTATAAAGTTTCCAAGGATTTATCAATTGTCAAATTAGATGATTTGTTTTGTGAAATGGAATTGCATGAAATGACTAACAAAGGCCCCAAAGAGAAGGGGATTTCCTTAGTTGCAGGGGAACGATCCAATAAGAAGAAAAAGAGAAGAAGAAGGAGAAGGAAGTCTCTTCATCTTCATTTTCTTCCAAATCCGAGTCCGATTCCGAGGAAGATGGCAGCGGGTCTTCTTCCTCCGAGATGGACCAACTTTGTTAGAAGGATGATGAGGAAGAGCCGGCGTCTCAAGGGTAAAGGTAACCCTAGTGAAGTTAAGATTGATAAGTCTAATATTACGTGTTATGAATGTAGTAAGAAAGGACATTACAAGGATGAATGTCCAAAGTTAAAGAAGAAGAAGGATAAATCAAAGAAGAAAAAGATGCCTTGAGGGCCACATGAGATGAATCATCCTCTAGTTCATCCGAAGAAGAGAAGGAGGAGAAGTACACTCATCACCGTGCCCTCATGGCCATAGAGGATTCAAATGAAGAGGAGAGTGGAGACGAATCAAGCTCCTCAACCACGCCTTCATCATCTTCGGATGATGAAGAGGTAATCTCTCCTGAGCTAGATAAGTGCTATAGAACCATTGCATGTCTAGTTAGGTTGCTTAAAAAATCTAAGAACAAAGTTAAATTGTTGAAATTGGAAGTAAAAGAATTGAAATCCTCTAGGGTGGAGGATATTAATGATTTCCATGAGAAATCATCTAAGGATGAGGCTATGGATGACTTGTATATTAAAAATCTTGAGGATGAAAATTAGGACTTGAAGGGTGAAATTGAAAACCTCAAAATATTCTTGAGAAATTTTCAACAAGTTCCAAAACCCTAGATATGATCATAAACTCACAAAAGGCGGCTTACAACAAGGTTGGTTTGGGTTACCAACCTAAAGAACCTAGTATCATATCTTTAATGTCAAGAACCCAATTTAGAGCACAAAATAATTCTATGGTTCAAAAATCTAGAAAGAAAATGACTAAGGCATGGGTGCCAAAGTCTTTCATTGAAAGTTCATTAGGTCCCAAAATTTGGGTACCTAAAACTTCCATATTTCAAATTGTATAAGCATTATTTGAGGGGGAGCATCTATCAACATGGCAGGTTGATATTTGGTGCTCCAAACCCATGACCAAGGAAAAATGTCATTCACATGGTTGGTTATGGAAAATTTGAATTAAATGCTTTGAACTTCATTGTCTTAGTTCTTATAACAAGATGATCTCTTGGCTAGTGATTTATGAAATCTCATTTGGGCAATAAGGAAACTTATCATGCAACGAATGATAGTATATCCATGCTTTAAAATAAATAAGCAAGTTTTGAAAAAAATATTCACATGAATGGTTTAGGTTGACACATAACTTACTCTTGCCATGAATTGTTTAGGATAATTAGGTTTATTGTTGCAATTTATGTTTTCCTGCAATTCATGATTTATAATATGCCTTATGTCAAGCCTAAGGAGTCCATTTTCTTGTATATGTTATACAACATGAATGCATGCAAATTTTTGAGGAATACATAGTTTGTTATGATCATCATAAAACCTCACAAGGCATCATCAAACAAATGACATGAGTTTCAAATTCACTATGATGTATGACATTGGGCTCTCTTTGTATCAAACAAAATCAAGGTTCTAGGACTTAGTATATATATATGTATACACCCCCAACATATTCAGTTTCACTATGTTTTTCTGGATCATGTTTTCAAACTTGTATTTATATGCTTCACCCTAAAGTTGTATTATCAATGGAATGGGGAATTAGGATTATGGAGTTGATACAAATTTGATTTCAACTAGGTGGAGCAAACATGTTATAGACATACATTAAACTGATCAAAACTTAGAAATTAGATCATATGTTGATACTCACTTGATACAAGTATGTTTTGGAATTTACTCACATATTAATGCTAATTTGATTCAAGCAAGCCAAAATTTTCTTGTATGCCATGATCTTATTGTTTGGGTGTTATGAACATTAATCTATGACATGCCAAGATTGTTTAAGAATAAGATCAACACATTATTTGAACTGATCACTCATAAGGTGGTGATAGATAAGAACATGCTTAAATTCCATGACTTGTTTGTTTTCCCACTGATCATGCTTGTATACAAACCTGTTTTTGGTATTATCTTAAATCCATAGAAATTCTTGATCTTTGGTGTGGAATGAAAAATCTGTTTGGATGCAAAGAAATTCTTGATCTTAAACCCATAGAAATCCTTGATCTTTAGTTTGAATGACATAAATCATGTTGTTTGTTGTGGTTAAGGAAAATGAATTGTGTTTAATGGAATTCTGTCTTGGATTAAACCTAATTGAATTAGGGTTTAGAAGTGTTTCAGAGTTTCTGAACTTTCAGAGTTTCTGAACTGTCGTTTGTATCAGACCTGATCGGTCCACCGACCGATCAGGAGTCACCCTAATCGGTCTGGAGACCGATCAGGGATCACTCTGATCGGTCCGGTGACCGATCATATCAACTCTGATCAAGGAACTCCTAGATCGTTCCAAAATGATCCAAAAATTCCTCAGACCAATCACTTCTCGTCGAATTGTGTCAGTTTAATGATCATACTGCAAACAAACATGATACAATCCAATTACAATTGAAACATACTTGATCACCCATTGGTATAAACCTGGTACTAAGTGAGTACAAATTTGTTCAAGTATTCAAAGAAGGGTAGGAATTTTTAGGATCCTTGATTCTCAGAAATTTTTCTGAAACATCAAGTATTAAAATGCTGATTTGATACAAACCTATGTTCGAATGTTCAAATTCATAAAAAAGGGTTTGTTGAGTCACGACTCTTGTTCTTAATGTCGTGTTTCAAAAATTTTTCTGAATGACGAATATCAATGGAGTCTACACCTTATTTTGGAATGCAAATTGTTAATGCAGTCTGATCAGGAATGTATTAGAGTTTCAGAAATTTTTCTGAAATCTGATCGTTCCCCAGACTAACAAGAAATATTTCTGTATCAAATAATCAACGAACCTGATCGGTCACAGATACCAATCAGATTATGTGTCTGATATAGCTGCATTCCTTACATGTCATATGAAACATATACATGTTTGACAATGATATATTTCTATATATGTTTTCAAATGCAATTCAAAAGTTTACCTTTGATTATTTTGGGTTTGGGAAGAGACCCGTGTTTGAGGGGGAGGTATGTTTAAACTTAATAACCATACCTTTTCGATGTTTGACAAAGGGGGAGAAAATGGTTGATTAAGTTTAGGGTTATTGTAGGGGGAGGATTTTGATTCCCTTACGATAATTGAACTGCCTTCAATTGATCATTAATGTCTAAAATTAAATCGGGTTGTCAAACAACAAAAAGGGGGAGATTGTTGATGCAGTCTAACCCTGATTGTTGTTTTGATGTTGACAACGATTTAAGTTTTGATTTAAGTTTGGTTGAACGAATTGGGATTAAGTCCTAGTCGGGGACTGGGCACAAAATCGTAGCTTGGAGGGCTAGGTGTGGAAAAGTCCTGGCTTGGAGGGTCAGGTCCTAGCCTGGAGGGCTAGATTAATGAAATCCCGGCTTGGAGGGCTAGGTCCTAGCCTGGAGGGCTAGGTTGGAGGAAATCCCGGTGAGTGAAGCTGGGTCCTGGTGAGTGAAGCCAGGTGATGGAAATCCCGGTGAGTGAAGCCGGGTCCTGGTGAGTGAAGTCAGGTGATGGAAATCCCGGTGAGTGAAGTCGTGTCCTGGTGAGTGAAGTCGTGTCCTGGTGAGTGAAGCCGGTGGTCCTGGTGAGTGAAGCCGGGTCCTGGTGAGTGAAGCCGGGTCCTAGTGAGTGATGCCAGGTTGAAATCCTAGTGAGTGAAGCCGGGTCCCGGTGAGTGAAGCAGGGTGACCGAAACCCTAGTGAGTGAAGCCAGGTCCTAGCTTGGAGGGCTAGGTTGAGGTCCCAGTGAGTGAAGCTGGGCATGGCACGAGTCAAAGAAGGGCTGGAGGCTTGTTTTCGTGACTTAGAGTGAATTTGGGCTTGCCTGGATCGGTCTGGTGACCGATCAGGGAAGTTGGCACGCTGCTCCTTCGTGGATAGATCTGGTGACCGATCCAGCGATGAATGATCGGTCTGGTGACTGATTAGGGAGCACACAGTGAGGTTGGAATCCTACTGCCCGGCTCCTGATCGGTCCGGTGACCGATCAGGGAGTAGGCAGTTGTCTCATTGCATGGCTCCTGATCGGTCTGGTGACCGATCAGGGAGCAGGCAGCTTCCTCACTGCTTTGCTCCTGATCGGTCTGGTGACCGATCAGGGAGCACTCAGTGAGTTGAGTTCCCCCGCTGATCAGCTCCTGAACGGTCTGGTGACCGATCCACTACTTAGGATCTGATATCCACGATTACTGTTCACTCAGAACTGGACCGATCAGGCTTGAGCCTGATCGGCCAGAGGTTATCCTAATCGGTCTAGTGACCGATCAGGCATCACTCTGATCGGTCTGGTGACCAATCAGGCTTGTGTCACCGCGAAATCTGGGAGTTCTAGCAAAGTGGTGGATCGGTCTGGTGACCGACCCACAAGCCCTAGATCGGTCCGGTGACCGATCACTTTAATTCAAAATGCACTGTCAGACGCTCTGATCGCGTCTGAACGTATCTGATTCTCTGCGCTTAACCTCTTATACTCGATTTTCTGCTTGATATGCTGTGCTAATGCTCTGATTAAGATGCAGGTGACAGGGAAGGATTCAATCACTCAAGGAGAGTTAATGGAGGCCTTTCCTTGGAGCAGGTTTGTCCGTTTTCCATCTCAGGTTGCAACGGACGCTGGCGCTGGCTGGAGCTGCTGACTGGGGCTGGTCTGGGGGAGGCTCAGGGAGTCTAGAAGAGCTCAGTAGTGGATGGTGGTTGCAGGACAGCAGCTGGAGGCTGCAGTGAGATGGTGACCTGACAATAGTGGAAGGACTTAAGCGCTTGGTGGCGAACAAATCTCCACAACTCTGATCAGTAACGCTGTGTGCTTGTGTTCTCTGTTGTTCCATCGTTCTTGAGCAAGCAACTGCAATCTTTGAAGCAACCATCCCTTACTTGAGCACTTGAAAGAAGGAACAAGGAGCTTGAGTCCATCAGCGAGAAGACACGAAGAAGGGTGTTCTTGCGTGAGATACACGCTGGGTGGAGCTCGGGAGAAGCTTGTTGTGTTATTGTCTATTCTACGTGCTAAGTAAGATCTTTCTTGTGTTTCATTGTGCTTAAAACTCTATCTTTGTTGAAACGTTGTGGAGAGGTTACTCCACCAAGAAGGAGGTTGCTTTCTATCCGGATTTTCCGGGGCTTGATCTACCGACGATCAAGGGATCGCCCACCTTACGGGCACGCCAAGGAGTAGGGGCAAGTTATCCCCGAACCTTGTAAATCCTCTTGTTAGCATTTTTGTTCTTGTGATTAGCTTAGTTTTAGTTTTCTGCATACTCTGTTTTCCTTATGCTTCCGTTGTGCTACTGACCTTTGAGTTGCAGAAATTTCGATATGTGCTAAACTCCAAGTGTCTGGCTATATTCACCCCCCCCCTCTCTAGCCATCCAAGTTCCAACAGTTAGGACATAGCCTAGTCAGCTGGTGTAGTAGAAAGCAACACTGCGTAGCCTTATCTATATCGAAGCAGAATATGTTGCCCTTGGAGAGTGTGTGGCACAACTTTTATGGATGATGCACACTCTTAAGGATTTCCAGCTTGAATACACCCAAACCCAAGTTTTTATTGATAACATTAGTTCAATCAATTTGAATAAGAACCTAATTCAACATTCCAGAATATGTTGCCCTAGGAGAGTGTGTGACACAACTTTCACGGATGATGCACACTCTTAAGGATTTCCAGCTTGACTACACCCAAACCCAAGTTTTTATTGATAACATTAGTTCAATCAATTTGACTAAGAACCCAATTCAACATTCCCGAACAAAACATATAGAAGTTAAGCATCATTTTGTAATGGATCAAGTAGCCAGGGGCGAGATAGTACTTAAGCATGTGGACTCAAAATCCAACTTAGCTGACATTTTTACCAAACCCTTACCTGAATCTGAGTTTAGCTCTCTAAGAAGGTAGTTAGGGTTGTGCTTAGTAGAATAGGACTGTTCTATATTTCTCAAAAACTTTGCTTTCCTATTCTTTTAAATTTGTTTCGAAAATTAACAATTTGAAAAATCATTTCTTTTATCAAGTTTTTGAAATTTAAAATGTTTTTCCAACTTAGTTTTTATAAAAACTTACCCCCTTCAAAACTAGGGTTTTTACGCAAATGGACTTAGCTTAGGCCCTAACCCTAGAACTACATGCACCTATAGATCTAGAAGCCAGCATTTCACAAGCATCTTAGGGTACTTTTGATTGATAACCTAGACTGGGTTGAGATACTTAGGTCTATGCCTTGATTCAAGATGCTTTATGTCAGTGCATCTGCAGTAATTGGGACAATAAATACAAGTTGAACAGCAATCAAGTTAAGTGTCAAGCTTAGAAAATCTAACTTGATCAGATCACTTAACATGACTAACCCTAGTGAATGCTACTATTTTATAACAGTTAGTAAGTAGCTAACTGGGTTAGACAGGACCTGAACAATAATGGTATAATTTGGTTTGGTCCCTTTTCTTGCTTGAATTAATTCGAGTTGGTTCGATACAGATTTTCAATTGTTTTTCTCTAAGTTTGAATTAACTTGCAATAATTGTTATCAATTTCTTTTGATATATGACAAAGGGGGAGAGAGAGAAACAGAGGAGAAATTTTTCTATATTTTCTAGGTATTTTCAAAATTCTCAAAGTATTTCAAAAAATGATTATAAATTTTTCTCTAAGTACTTTTGAGTGTTTAAAAATGTTCTAAATACATCAAAGTTTTTTTAAGTGCTTTCAAAAACTTCCAAAGGACTTTAAATATAATATTTCTAAGTGCTTTCAAAAACTTCCAAATGGCTTTAAATATTTCTAAGTGCAGTTGTTTTAAAATATTCCTAAGAAAATTTTTCTTAGTAAACAAAAGTTGTTTGAGCTAAATTTCTTCTGAAACGTTTTTGGCAAATAGTGTTAAGTAAAATTCTTCTTAGTGAACAAATTTTGTTTGAAAAAATTGGTTTAAGAATTTTTTGGTAAAAATGTTTCAAATGCACAAAGTGATTTCCAAGCAAATTTTTCTAAGTATAGAAAAAGTTTTTTGGTAATAATCATATGTATTCCCAAGTTCTCAAAATCGAAACTTTTAAGGGAAATCTGTTTTCAAAATTTGTCTTGCCTATGTGAATTTGTGTTTACAAAGTTCTCTAACAAGAATTAGAATTGCAAAACTTTTTCAAAAAATTGTTTAAGTGTTGAAAAGTTTTTTTTTTTGCAAATGCTCGATTTTGACAAACACTTAGTCAAACTTAAAAGCACTTAGAAGATTTACAAAACCCGTATATAATTGAAAAATTTAGGGGGAGAACATTTTCAGGGGGAGATAAATGAATTTGTTTTAAGTTTTTCTTGAGATACTTATTGTTGTTAGATTGCTATAGAATGTTATTTTAACTTAACTTTTTAAACCATGTTGCCATAAATCAAAAAGGGGGAGATTATTGGTGTCGGAAGCACCAAAGTCTAACCTATGTTTTGATAATGGCAAAGGGTTCAGAAGTTAAGGTGTTGTTGTTTTAAACATAAAAGCACTTCTGAACCCTTTGCCATTATCAAAACATAGGTTTGACTTTGGTGCTTCCAGCACCAACAATCCTCCTTTTTGATTTATGGCAACATGGTTCAAAAAAAAGTTAAGTTAAAAAGCATTTTATAGTATATCTAATTACAAAAAACATCTTATGAAATTTCAGTTATCTCCCCCGAAAATAAACATTCTCTCCCTGAACCTTTCAATGATATGCGAGGTTTTTATAATGCTTCTAAGTGCTTTTAAGTTTGACTAAGTGTTTTTCAACATTGAGCAAAAGCATATGCACTCAAACAACTTAGACAATTTTTTGAAAAAGTTTTGTAAGCCTAAATTTTGTTTAAGAAAGCTTTTTACTTAGAAAACTTTGCAAAAAGAAATTTGAAACTAAATTTCTCCTTTTTTTTGAGAATTTTTTACTTGGGAAAACTTTTTGCACATTTAAAAATTTGCTCGAAAATACTTTGTGCAAAAAAAACATTTTTATATGAAAAATTCTTTAAGGAATTTTTTAAACAAGTTTTTACCAAAATTTGTTCTCTAAAAACACTTTACTGTGAAACATTTGTCAAAAATTTCAAAAGGTTTTTGCTCAGACAAACTTTGTTTCCCATGGAAAATTTTACTTAGAAAAAAATACTCTTCGAAAGTTTTAAACCACTTAGAAATTTTTGAAATCACTTAAAAACTTAGAAGAAAATTCGAAAAATTTTTGATGCACTTTGTCAAAATTTTAAAGCACTTAGACATTTTACATTACTTTTTGCAGAAGAAAAATTTTTTAAAAAAATTGGAAAAAATTTTCTCTCTCTTTTCTCCTTTCTCTCCCCTTTGCCATATATAAAAAAAAATTGATAACAATTATTGCAAATGAATTTTGAATTGGAGCTAGTTACAAAAAATTGGAAGTTTGTATTGAACCAATTCTAATGAATTCAAGAAAAAGACCAAACCAAATTAAACCGATCTTGTTCGGGTCCTGTCTAACCTAGTTAGCTACTTACTAACTGTTATTAAACAATAGCTTTCACTAGGGTTTGTCAAGTTAAGTGGTCTGATCAAGTTAGAGTTTCTAAGTTTGATACATTAACTTGATTACTGTTCAACTTATATTTATTGCCCCAATTACTGCAGATGCACTGACTTAAAGCATCTTGAATCAAGGCATAGACCTAAGCATCTCAACCCAGTCTAGGCTATCAATCAACAGTACCCTAAGGTGCTTGTGAGATGCTAGCTTCTAGATCATAGGTGCATGCATTTCTAGGGTTAGGGCCTAAGCTAAGTCCATTTGCGTAAAAACCTAGTTTTGAAGGGGGTAGTTTTTATAAAAACTAAGTCAGAAAATCATTTTAAATTTCAAAAACTTGAGAAATATTTTTTCAAATTGCTAATTTTCAAAACAAATAGGAAAACAAATTTTTGAAAAATATAAACAGTCCTACTCTACTAAGCACAACCCTAGTTGCCTTCTTAGTGAGCTAAACTCAGAATCAGGTAAGGGTTTGGTTAAAATGTCAGCTAAATTAGATTTTGAGTCCACATGTTTAAGTACTATTTTGCCCCTAGCTACATGATCCTGTTGGATCGAAGTAAATCGATAGAGGGGGGGTGTAACGCCCGTAAAATCCTCTCAATATTTTTCTTTAAAATATTGATCGTGCCTATATGGATTTTTGAGTAACATATGAATACTAGCATGAACCTTAGCATGATTTCTTATACGGATTAAAAAGCTAAGTACTGATGGGCCTTACATGGGCCCTTCTAGTACCATGGCTATTAGTGGACCTTGGGTAGAATTTTAACATAAATAGAAATTAGTTCCAATTAGGAATATTAGCATAACTCTTGGTGGACTCTTATGTGGGCCTTGCCAAAAATAAGAGTAAATGGAATAAAAAGAAAGTGCATGCACCAAGGATTGAACCTTGGACCTAAAATAGAGGCAAAGCCTCATCATGCATGTACTAACCCATTCACCTAGCAAGGGAGTGCAAATTGGAAAAGAAAGAAGATTTTAGTTGAGGCTAAAGGAAGTGAAGAGGCACCATGTGAAGAGACACCATGCCCCTTCACCTAGTATAAAAGAGATGGATGAGAAGTGAAGAGGCACTTAAGTTATTTTTCTCCTCTTTTCTTCCACCAAGACTCTTCCTTTCCCCTCTTCTTCCTCCTCCTTGCCGTGACTCACAAGAGGGTTTTCCCCTTGGAAAACTTCACAAGAGGACTCCCTCTTGAAGATCCAAGGTTTCCTACAAGGCTACAAGGGAAAGAGGTGTTCTAACGTCAAGAAGGTCTTCACTTTTTCTCTATTTAAGGTTTATAACCAAGACAACAAGAGGTAAGATTCCCTCACCTGTGGTATAATAGCTTTTATGTTGTCTTTCTTGATTTAAGATTTGTTTGGGATCTATGTTGAGAAAACTATGGAATTAGGGCTCCTTATAAGTTTCGGCCAAGCACCATTTTAGGGCTTGGGATGATGTTAAAACCTCACTTATACTTCCTAATGCTTTCTCATGATAAAATAAGAATGAATTGTGAGTTGTGGAATTTTTGTAGCACCCAAATCCCCTTATGAAGTTTCGGCCCCCTCCCCTTTTCATGGTTAGGATTAGATCTAACCCTCCAAGCATGCTTATTATGATTCCCTATGATACAATGGATGTTAATTGTGAGTTATACGAATTTTCCATGTCCTTGTGACCCCTCTAGGGTTTCGGCCAAACCCTCTTTAGCATGCTATGAGTTAGATTTCTACTTAATTATGTTGTTAATGTTCATCCCATCATATGATATGTAACATGTTGCTTGAATAAAGGGGGATTTTCACCGTACATCTTTCGGCCAAGACCCATTTCATGCTAGGAATTAGGGTTAGCCCCAATCATGTGTTCTAATGGCTTCCTATGGCATTGTATGTATTGTATGGGCATTACTTTAGTTATGGTACCTCACATGTTGCTTGAATAATGGGACTTTCATTTACAAACTTTCGGCCAAGCACCTAAGTCTAAGGATTGGGTTAGGCTAAGGTTTCAAGTGTACTTGTTTATGGCTCATTATGATGTAAATATATATTCAAGTATGTTGTATGAATTTTATGGTGCCTAAACCCTAACTTTATGTGCTATGCATCACGACCTTGTATGCTTATGTTATGTGCCATGTTTTAGTAGGTTTTATTCATGGATGTTTTAAACCATATACCATGAACACATGTGTTATGAAGTATGCATCATGTTTATGTAGAATTATGCATGCATTATGTTAAATGCCTTGAACATATGTATTATGATATATATATTATGGTTATGTAGACCTACGCATGTTTTATGTTGAATGTCATGAACCTATGTAGTATGTATCATGTTCATATGGATCCGACCCATGCATGCTTTATGATAGATACCATGATCATGTATGCTATGTGATATGTACCATGTATGTAAAAACTTATCTATGCATGCTTACCTTATGTACCATGATCATGCATGCTTTATGAACTAAGATGATGTTTATGCCTTTAAGGCATAATTATGTATGTATGTCATGCCTTATGAATTAAGATGATGTTCATGCCTCTAAGGCATAATGATGTGTGCAAGACATACCTTATGAATCAAGTCTATGTTTGTATCTTTAAGGCATAATGATGTTATGCATTAACTATGAATGATAAAATGTTAAGTATGCATTATACCAAGCTTCATGTATTAAGATCATGTTTATGTCATTAATTATGCTATGTAAGTTCTATGAATGATGAAATGCCAAGAGCATTTCTTATGATGTAAAAAGAAGCATGTGAAGCTATTTTACTTTATGGATGGGCTTGTATCGGACCCAAGTAAGGTCCAAGGGATGAGCTCCTTAGAAAGCCTCGGTTCTGGGACTACCGTAGTTGTCCAATAGGGATGGGCTCCTTAGAAAGCCTCGGTTCTGGACTACCATAGCTGTCCCTAGGCTGAAGGTAGCCTAGTACCCTAGTAGGTCAAGACTAGCTACCTCGCATTTACTTAGGGATGCGCACAAATGATGGATGTATGTGGTACAAGCTGGGGCCCCCCTTGATGTTGAGATTTATGTTTAAGTACTTATAATTATGATTTTCAACTAAGCATCCTTATGTTATGTGCATTTAACTCATGCTAATCATTTTATGCACTTATCTCTCATGTTATGCATCTATTCCCTGTCAAGTGTTTTATATGCTTATGTTTTATGTCAAGAACTTCTTTATGATAAGTATTTTATGTGCTTATATTTTATGTCAAGTACTTCTTATGCCATGAGCTCTATGCACTTTCATTACATGTTAAGCACTTCTATATGATTATGTGTTTTCATGTACATCTATATGCCTCCTCATGTCAAATGCTTTATGAATACCTTCTCATGATATGCTTTTGTTTTATGTTACACTCTCTATGTTATGCCCTTTCCATTGACTATATGTGAAGTATGGTTTTAGTGAGTAGGAAAGGGTCTTACTAAGCCTATGAGCTTATAAGTTTTATTTTCTTATACCGTAGATCATGCAAGAGGATACTAAGCTAAGGGAAGCAGTAGGAGGGGCAAGTGTGTGTGGCAGTGACATGGCAAAAGAAAAAGAAAAAGATCCTATTACTCATAATTGTCATGTGTCTTATGTTTTGCATTGTCATCTTTAGTTTTCATGTTATACTTTATGATGGTTTTCCTAAAGAACAACTTACTAGGAAAATTTTATTACTTATGTTGCTTATGAACAACTTATGTTGATTTCTATATCGTGCTTTATTGCTATACTTATCATTGCTAAATTATGATGTTAACATGCTATACCATGATGTGTTCGTTTAGAACAATATGTTGGCTTTAAGCCTGATGGTAGGATAAGTTATGTTTAATGCAAGCATGTTCATGAATGTTATGTCTCACATGCTATGTCTTACTTTTTTTTATGTTACGACAATGCTAAGTTTACAAAGTAACCATGTTTAAGAATGATAGCTAAGATATGTCAATATGATTCAAGTTTTAATTGCATGGTTTAAACGCATATGTATGAAGTTTTAAATTATTCCGCTGCATTAAGATCTCCATACATGTATATGTATGTTCGCGTAGCGCCGGCTTTCGCCTACATCGTAAGGCAGGAAGGGCGGGCGTTACAGGTTGGTATCAGAGCGAAAAATTGTCATCTCACTACACACACATCAAGCCTTCTTCCTGTAACTTCCAAGTAAGTACCTCTATGCATACCTTACTTTCTTTTATTATTCGAGAATATGCAAGTATGAATGATACCTTATGATAGAGAGTACTTTTAAGATATGTAAATATGAACGATACCTTACCTTACTTTATGATATCGAATACTTTAGAGATTGATATGCGAGTAGGAATAACAATAACTTATATTAGGCTTACTTGACTTTTATGAAGAAAAGCATGGCTAGAAGACAGAGTAACAGAATTAATGGGACTGCTTCATCGCCCGACCTGATGCAATTAGTGATCGAACTTCAGCGTCAGGTTACTGAGCAGCAGCAAACCATCAATACCTTGATGAACCAGCAAGGAAATTCTACCACTCCACTGGTGAACCAGACTGTGATACCAGTCACGCCTACGGTTACGCAAACCCCTCCGACAGGCCCTGCCACTGTAGTACGACAAGAGGCTTATCTGATCCAGTGGCTGAGGCTGAAACCGGAAAATTTCTCGGGTGCTAGCGAACCATGGGACGCCCAAGCGTGGTTCAAGATAGTGGAAAGTACAATGGAGCTGCTGGACTGGCCTGAACATAAGAAGATCAAGCGTGCATCATTCTGCCTTTCTGGGGACGCCAGAATGTGGTGGGAAAGGGTCAAGGCCAAAGGACAGGTGAACCAGATGAAGTGGACGGATTTCGAATCGGAATTCTTCGAGGAATTCTTCAATATGCGTGTCACAAACAAACACTACGACGAGTTCACTGAATTCCGACAGGGAAACCTCTCAGTCAATGAAGCCGTGAAGAAATTTAACCGACTGGCTCGCCTATGCCCCGAGCTGGTCCGCACCGAGAAGAAAGGGTCAAACTTATGCTGAAGATGTTGCGGCCCGAAATAGCCCTGAACGTGGCCGGCGGAGTTAACAAACCGCAGACCGCCGAGGAGCTGTTTAGTAATGCCCTACTCACCGAGCATTACCTAAACAATATCAATCAGCAAAGGAAGGCGCTAAATGAAAGAGGTCAGAAACCTCAGAGTACCAACGCTAACTGGAAGGGAAACCATAGTGGTAAACGGAAGCCATGGAACAACTCCCAAGAGGGCCCAGCAAATAAACAGTTCAGGTTTCCCTTGTGCGCTACATGCGGAAAAATGCATCGCGGGGTATGCCGCAAAGGTACGAACCTGTGTTTCATCTGCGGATTGGAAGGGCACATGGCCTCTCACTGTCCTACCAAGAACCAGGCACCTCCCCAACAGCATGTTCAGTACCAGGGTGCACCAACGAAACTATATTATATGCAAGCTGAGCTGGAAGGTACCCCGATGAGCCAAGAGAGATTGGAGGCCCCACCAACTATGACGAATGCCAGGGTTTTCTCTATTACCAAGGAGGACGCCGCGAATTCTTCTACGGTTGTCACAGGTCAGATACTTATTTACAGTCAGTATGCTATTGCATTATTTGATACTGGGCAACACACTCGTTCATTTCTATGCCATACACTAAGAAGATAGATATGCCTCCACAAGTTCTAGACTGCAAGTTCTTAACGACCCTGCCTTCGGGAGAAATAATGACATCCACTCACATGCTGCGTGATGTGCCAGTCGGGATCGCAGAAAGAGAACTCTACTGCGATCTGATAGTACTCGACATGCAGGATTATGATGTTATATTGGGTATGGATTTTCTGAGAAAATACGGTGCTTCTATCGAGTGCCGTAAGCGAAAGATGGTCTTCCAACCCGAGGCAGATTCTATGTTTGAATTTATCGGAGAGCCAAGGAAAAGAACCGGGAAATTCTTATCGACTCTCAATGCATAGAAGATGTTAGACAAGGGATACACTGGATTTCTAGCACATGTGGTCGACGCAAGTCAAACAAAGGACTAGAAGCTAGAAGATGTCAGGATTGTATGCAATTACCCAGAGGTATTCCCAGATGAATTACCAGGATTAGCTCCTGATAGAGAAGTGGAATTCGAGATCGAATTGGTTCCTGGTACTAACCCGATCTCCAAGGCACCTTACCGTATGGCGTCGGCTGAATTAAAAGAGCTTCAGGAACAACTACAGGAGTTACTCGACAAGGGACTTATTCGCCCTAGTCACTCTCTATGGGGAGCTCCGGTACTGTTTGTGAAGATGAAAGATGGATTTATGCGAATGTGCATAGATTAACGAGCACTGAACAACGTGACGATCAAGAACAGGTATCCCCTCCCGAGGATAGATGACCTGTTTGACTAGCTGAAAGGAGCCACCGTCTTCTCTAAGATCGATCTGAGGTCTGGTTATCATCAAGTCAGAGTAAAACAGGATGATATTCCGAAGACGGCTTTCCGACAAGGTACGGACATTTTGAATTCGTCGTTATACCCTTCGGCGTGACAAATGCTCCTGCTATGTTTATGGACCTTATGAATCAGGTATTCTCGGCTTTCCTCGACAAATTTGTAATTGTATTCATCGACGATATCCTTATATATTCGAGAAACCAAGAAGAGCACGCCAAACACCTGAAGATAGTATTACAGATTCTTCGGGAAAAGCAACTGTACATAAAGTTCTCCAAATGCGAGTTCTGGCTCGACCAAGTATCCTTTTTGGGTCATATTATTTCCAAAGACGGAGTTATGGTAGACCCAATAAAGATTGAAGCTGTGAGTAACTGGAGCAGGCCGAAGAACGCCAGTGAAATCAGAAGCTTCCTCGGGCTGGTAGGCTATTATCGAAAATTTATGGAGGACTTCTCGAGAATTGCAGCCCGTCTAACGGCTCTCACCCGGAAGAATAAAAAGTACGAATGGATGGAAAGCTGCGAATGGAGTTTCCTGGAACTAAAAAGAAGACTTACAAGTGCTCCGATTCTTACTCTTCCGGAAAGTAACCAGAGCTTCGACATGTACAGCGACGCCTCCAAATTGGGACTCGGAGCTATACTTATGCAGAGTGATAAAGTCATTGCCTACGCCTCTAGACAACTCAAAGGACATGAAAAGAACTACCCCACTCACGATCTAGAATTGGCCGCCGTGGTCTTCGCTCTCAAAATATGGAGGCATTATCTATATGGAGCGCAGTGTAGGATTTATACTGACCATCAGAGTCTGTGATACTTCTTCACTCAGAATGACCTAAATATGAGACAATGCCGATGGCTTGAGTTAGTGAAGGACTATGACTGCGAGATCTTCTACCATCCAAGGAAGGCAAACAAAGTGGCCGATGCACTCAGCCGGAAGACCAGTGCCACCTTGATGTCCTTATCGGTATTATCCCACCTACTCGAAAGAGAAATTATGAATTACGGGGTCGAGATCATTTCCGGACGGCTTTCTACCATGACAATATCACCGACGCTGTTCGACGACATATTAGAAAAACAAAATGGTGATCCGAGTCTTCAGAGAATCAAGCAGGAGATTCTAGAAGGAAAGGGCGATGGTTTTCGTATCGCCGACAGTGGAGTATTATACCTTAGGGATCGTCTATGTATCCCTAATGATCTGGACATGTGGAAGGAAATATTAGCAGAAGCTCATGGAACCCCTTATTCGATGCATCCGGGATCCACCAAAATGTTGGGACCGGGTGCATGTTGACAAGGATACGAGTTCGTAAATTTTAAAATATTTACGTGCAGCGGAAGAATTAGCATAAATAATTTCTCAAATTATTTTTAACCACGTATCTAGCATGCGACCTTATGATGTGTGGACATGATCATAAATTAAAATTTTGCAGAAAGTAAACTAATTTACTCATTACCTCGCGTAACTCGAAGTAAGGGACGAGATCCAACCGTAGAGTCCCTTGGAAGCTCCGCCTCTATTCGTGTCCACGCCGAGTTCTCTTCGGGATGACTTCGCAAAGCCACGAGTTTCGTGCCGACGAGAACTATTAGATTCTCCAAAGGCACAACTAGAATATCAAGAGAGAAAGATGGAAACTAACAACCAAGTAACGGAATCAAGATTCCGAGGAAAGGAAGGAAGGAGACGCGACCCGCTTCTTCTTCTTCTTTGGCACCTTCTTGGTGGAGGAGACTCATGGCAACCCTAGGTGGTGCGCCGGCCCTAGGGGAGGGAAAGGGGCGCCGGCCCTAGAGAGAGAAAGGGGCGCCGGAGAGAGAGGGAGAGAATAAGAGAGAGAGAACTACTCTTGATTGCTTAATCATTGGAATTCAAGCCTGTCCTTGGTTCCTTTATATAGTAGCCTCTCCATCGCCAAGTCTCCCTTTTAACGGAATAAATTTTCATAAAAAATTTATCTTATAAATTTTCTTATGAATTATTCCGTTATGCCAAGTTTTATTATAACTAAATTTATAATAAACACATCTCTCCTTTTAATTATGGAATAAAATTTACTAGAAATTTAATGTATAAATTTTTCTTATCATGGAAAAATCAATTCATAATTGATTTTATAAAATAAAATAAACCAATTCATGGTTCATTTTAATTTCCATAAAAAGAATAAATTTCTATAAATTTCTTTATATAAATTTCTTTATATAAATCTCTTTATATAAATTTCTTTATATGAATTTATTTATCCATAATTTTATAAAACAAATCGCGCTTGATTTAGTTTATAATTTAAATCAAATAAATTGGTTTCCCTCCATGTGGTGGCCAGTCAAACCAAAGAGGGTGGGCACCCCCTTTGGCCGCCCACACCAAGCCAACTCCTCGCGAATTAAACTCATTTAATTCGCCCAAAAAGCCTTCAAAAGACTTAGCCATATTAAGCTTCCGATGCGCCTCTGATAAATTCAGATTCGACTTATTTCTCTTGATCGGAAAATCCAATTTTCAACTCATTTTAAATCCCTCGGATTACTCATTGTGCGTGTGACTAAATAAGCTTTCGATTTATGTTGGCTGTCTATAATTAACCAATTATAGAACGATCATGAGTGGCACCTAGTAGTACATCATGATCCCCAATTAATCGAAAGATCAACGGTTGACCTCAGAAATAATTCTGAAACCCTTCAGCAGCTCTAATGAATCGTGCCTCATTCCCTTCACCATCTTGTACCCACATGGTTCAGGATATGGTCTGTGTATGTGTCAGTCCCCACTAGGCTGACTACGTCACACCTAGCCCAAGTAACGTTCTCTCGTCCTTTGGATTTCTAATTACTCTCATGTATTTAAGAGATTCATACTCTAAACATGTCATGCTCTGGCCATAGGCTTTGAGTAACAATCCGACGATAGGCCTTGGGTATACATCTCCTCGCAAGGAGTGGTGAATCCTTTGTAGGTTGTTCAAACATCTTCGGGCACTTCAGCTTATACCCAACTATCCTGGGTCCACACCTCCTTGGAGATGCTTGCTTATGATGTTAAAGTATAAGTCTCCATGACCAAGATGACTTGAACACCGCAAGTCAAAGGAACATCGCACTTAAGCTGCGGTAAGAACTTCACTGACATGTCTATATATAGACTACCATGTGAAGTTTTACAGCCAGTCACTCCAATGAACTAGTTCCCTTAACTAGCATTCATGTTTATCTCTGGACATCCCAATGTCACCAGCCAGTGAGAATCAGCTGATTAGAGAATAACCCATGCTAGTCTCAACAGAATTGATAGTGTCCGTATTTATCAATTCATCGACTAGGGATATTTTCAATACTTCACAATTGCACATGTAGAGATAATCACTAGTTGTGATTCCATCACAAATTCTCTCATGCTGTGAATTGTATTGTGGACATTCAGTAGATGAGTTTAAGATCTCAATCAAATACACAAATATGTATACTCAAATAGTGAATTTTCATTTATTAAAATAAATTTTTACAATCATAAGGCGATTGCCTTAGGACAATTCTCTCATATTACTAACAAACTCCCACTTGGCCTAGTGCCAATCGCTACGGTATCCAATACCACAGGCTCTAACATGACCCTCAAACTTGCTCTGAGGCAAGGCCTTAGTTAAAGGATCCGCTAAATTCCTTTCAGTGGGAATTTTCTCAATTTGTATATCATTCCTACTTATAATCTCTCTGATCAGATGATACCGGCGAAGCACGTGTTTGGATCGCTGATGAGACCTTGGTTCCTTTGCTTGTGCAATAGCTCCATTGTTGTCGCAGTAAACCGGCACTGCTTCATCAATGGTTGGAACCACACCAAGTTCGGAGACAAACATCTTGATCCAGACTGCTTCCTTTGCTGCTTCCGAAGCTGCGATATATTCTGCTTCCGTGGTAGAATTCGCTACGGTGTCTTGTTTGGAACTCTTCCAACTTATTGCACCTCCATTCAATGTAAATACATATCCAGACTGAGATTTGGAGTCATCCTTATCTGTCTGGAAACTAGCATCTGTATACCCACGTATTACCATATCTCCTTCTCCAGATATTAGGAACACATCCTTAGTTCTTCTTAAGTACTTAAGGATTGTCTTGATAACCGCCCAATGATCCATTCCTGGATCCGACTGGTATCTACTTGTGACGCTCAGAGCATACGATACATCGGGCCTAGTACATAACATAGCATACATGATAGATCCTATCGCGGATGCATTAGGAATCTTATTCATGCAAATCCTCTCGTCTTCTGTGCGCGGACACATAGACTTTGAAAGGTTGATCCCATGCCTGATGGGAAGGTAACCTTTCTTAGATTCCGACATGCTAAACCTTTTTAGCACTCGGTCTATATATGTAGAATGCGAAAGACCAAGCAACCGTTTTGATCTATCTCTATAGATTCTAATTCCAAGGATATAGGTTGCTTCTCCCAGGTCTTTCATGGAGAAAGTTTTGGACAACCAAATTTTAACTGACTGTAAGACTGATATATCGTGTCCTATAAGTAATATGTCATCGACATATAATACTAGGAATATGACTGCACTCCCACTAACCTTCTTGTACACACAATGTTCGTCAGGATTTTGTGAGAAATCAAACTCTTTGATTGTCTCATCAAAACGTGTAACGACCCAGAAAATTCTCTTAATATTTCTTTAAAATATTGAGCATGTCTAGATAATTTTCCAAGGGACCTAGAAATATTAACTCAATTTTTAACCTAGAAATCCATGTTTTCTCATTTAAATTGGGGAAAATAGGCACTAATGGGCCTTATATGGGCTTTTTAGTACCATGATTATTGGTGAATTTTAGTTAAAAATTTATAGAAATATAAAGAGGTTTTAAAGAGAAATATTAACATAATTATGGGGGAATTTTAAAGGGATTTTTGAAATAATAGGGAAATAAAAATAAAAATAAAATATAAAAAAATAGTGCATGCACCATGGATTGAACCTTGGACCTCTTGTACAACCATGCATGCTCTAACCAATTCACCTAGCAAGGGAGTGCTATGAGGAAATGAAGTGGATTATGGTTAAGGCTTAGGAAAATGAAGAGTCATCAACCATGACTCTTCACTTACCCTCCTTAATGTGCTATAAAGAGGGGGAATGGGAGTTTCTTTCTTCCTTCCATCAATTCCATTTGTCTTCCTCCTCCTCCCTCATCCTAGCCGAAACCCTCAAGAGGGATTCTCCCTTGGAAAAATTTCATCTAAGGCTCCATCTCCAAGATCCAAGGCTTTTACAAGGATACTAAGGCTAGGGGTGGTCAAGAGGCAACAAGATATCCATCCTTCTCTCAAATCTAAGGTCTATAATTAAGATCAACTAATGTAAGACTCCCTCACCTGTGGTATAATAGTTCCTTGAATTTTTAGCATAATATAAAGTTTGGTTTTAGGTTTTGATGTTGAGAAAACCATGTTTTGGACCCCTATGGTATTCGGCCACCATGAGTTTTGGGTCCATGATGATGTTAAAAATCTTAATTATGCTCTCTAATGTGCTCTCATGATGTTTAGAGAATAAATACAATTTTTGGAAATTTTTGGGGTACCCTAAGACCCTTTAGGGTTTGGGACCATCAAAAGGATTTCCATGGCTAGGGTTGGATTTAACTCTTCACTCATGTATCTTGTGTACCCTTATGATACAAGGGGAGGTTGAAGGGATTTATGTGAATTTTCACAAGGTCTTATGACCCTAAGGGTTTCGTCCAAGAAGGGATCTAGGGCAAGGGGTTAAGGTTTTCTTCAAGTATGGGTTCCAAAAGCCCCTATGGTAGGGTATGGTTGGTGTTTAATGTTTGATTGGGGATTTTATGAAAATTTTTCCATGCACTCATGGCCTTGAAGGGTTTCGGCCAGCCCTAAGAAGGAGGGCTAAAGGTTAGGGAAAACCCTAACCATGAGCCTTAATGACTTCCCATGGTCTTATAGGTAATGTATGGTTGTTTCTTTACCTTATGCTATCTTACATGTTAATTGAATGATGGAACCCTTCCTTATAGGTTTCGGCCAAGCAAGGTAAATAGGGTTTGGGGGAAGTTAGGGTTTGAAGAATGATGGTTTATGCTTTATTATGAAGTATATATAAAGGTTCAAGCATGTGGTAGAAATTAAGTTACCTATAACCCTAACCTTAGGCACCATGTTTCGTGTTTGTATGTTTATGATTGGATGCCATGCTTAATAGGGTTTATTTATGAATGTCTTATGTCCTATGCCATGTACTTGAATGGTAGGTAGTATGTTTATGGAAGCTCTACCCATGCATGCTTGAGATAGATACCATGTTTATGTCTGAAATGCAATATTTACCTTATGTATCATGATCATGCAAGTTCTATGGATTAGGATAAATGTCTATGTAAACATGTCATGTTCAATGAATATAATGCAATGTTTACCTTATATGCCATGATCATGCAAGCTCTAGGAATAAGAATGATGTTTATATAAGTAGGCTACGTTCTATGAATGAAGATGCATGATGAAGATGCATGTTATGTTTATGAATGAAAGTGCATGCTATGTTTTATGAATAAAGATGCATGCCATGTTTATGAATGACGGCACGGTCGATGGTCGACGGTACGACGATCGTGAGGACCGGTAAATGGGCCGGTAAATGGGCCGGTAGACGGGCCGGGTCGTTACACATGCCATGTTTTGTGAATGAGGATGCATGCCATGTTTTATGAATGAAGATGCATGCCATATTTTATGAATGAAGATGTATGCCATGTCTTATGAATGATGAAGCATGTAAAGTATTTTACTTTATGAATGGGCTTGTACCGGACCGAAGTATGGGTCCAAGGGATGGGTACCTTAAGAACGCCCCGGTTCTGGACTACCGACTATGCTGTCCACGGTTCTGGCACTACCGAAGCTGTGCAACAGGGATGGGCACCTTAAGAACGCCCCGGTTCTGGGACTACCGACTATGCTGTCCTTACCCTAGTAGGTCGGGGCTCGCTACCTCGTATTTACTTAGGGATGCGCGCTTATGATGTATGTATGTGGTACAAGCCGGGGACCCCCAATGATGTTATGATTATGTTTAAGTATTTAAAAGTATGATTTTAAAAGTTAAGCATCCTTATGTATATGCATTAGACTCATGCATTCATTCATGTTATGCATTATGCCATGATAATAATGTCTTATGCTTATGTCTCATGTCAAGAAATATGCATGATAGTAAACGATTTATGCTTATGGTTATGTTAAGAAGATGCCCATATGATATGATAGAAAGCATGCCTATGTTTATGTCATACAGGTTAGTTCATTCGTTATGTTATGTTTATTCCATGTATCATGCATGTTAAGAATGTTTCTTTATGTTATGTTTATGCCATGTATCATGCATGTTAAGAATATTTCTTTATGTTATGTTTATGCCATGTATCATGCATGTTAAGAATGTTTCCTTATGTTTATGTTTATGTCATGTATCATGTCATGTTAAGAACATTTAATTATGTTTATGGATCATGTCATGCTAGGAATGTTTATTTATGTTTATGTCTATGTCATGTAATAGGCCATGTTATGTTGAATTATGTTTATGTCTATGTCATGTATTATGCTATGCTAAGTTGAATTATGTTCATGTTTATGCCATGTATCACGCCACGTAAATTTTAATTATGTTCATGTTATGTCATGTATGATGCCATGTAAGTTTATTTATATTTATGTTCAAGCATAAAGTTATGATTATGCTTCATGCGCTTATGATCAAGTGATGAATGGTTTTAGTGAGTAGGAAAGAGTCTTACTAAGCCTGTGTGCTTATAGTCTTATTTTCTTATACCGCAGATCACGTAAGGGGACTGTAAGGAAGCAGTAGGAGGGCAAGAATGCATGTGTGTTGGGATCGGGTGCATGTTGACAAGGATACGGGTTCGTAAAATTTTAAATTTTTACGTGCAGCGGAAGAATTAGCATAAAATAATTTCTCAAATTATTCTAACCACGTATCTAGCATGCAACCTTATGGTGTGTGGACATGATCATAAAATAAATCTTTGCGGAAAAGTAAACTAATTTACTTTGTACCTCGCGTAACTCGAAGAAAGGGACGAGATCCAACCGTAGCGTCCCTTGGAAACTTCGCCTCTATTCGCGTCCACGCCGAGTTCTCTTCGGGATGACTTCGCAAAGCCACGAGTTTGTGCCGACGAGAACTACTAGATTCTCTAAAGGCACAACTAGAAGATCAAGAGAGAAGAAAGGAAACTAACCACCAAGAGACGGAATATAAATTCCGAGAAGGATGGAGATGTGATCCGCTTCTTCTTCTCCGAGGTCATCTTGGTGGATGAAGCTCACGCCCACCTTGGGAGTTGCGCCGGCCCTAGGGGAGGAGAGAGAGCCGGCCCTAGAGAGAGAGAGAGGCACGTAGAGAGAGAGAGAGAGCAATCAATCTCTTGATTAATTGATTAGGAGTTCAAGGCTTACCTTTGGTTCCTTATATAGTTGCTTCTCCCTTGCCAAGTCTCTCTCTTAACGGAATTAACGGAATTAATTTTCATAAGAAATTTATCTTATAATCTTTCTTATGAATAATTCCGTTATGCCTAGTTTTATTATAACTAACTTTATAATAAAACAAATACTTCTCTCCTTTAATTATGGAATAAATTTTATAAGAAACTTATAAACTTTCTTATTATGAAAAAATCAATTCATAATTGATTTTATAAAATTAAAATAAACCATTCCATGGATCATTTTAATTTCCATAAAAAGAATAAATTTCTATAAATTTATTTATACAAATTTATTTATCCATAATTTATAAAACAAATCGTGCTAGATTTATTTTATTAATTAAACCAAATAAATTGGTTTCTTCCCCTTGTTGTGGCCGGCCAAACCAAAGGGGTTTAACACCCTCTTTGGCCGGCCAAACCGAGCCGAACCGATCACGAATTAAACTCATTTAATTCGCCCAATAAGCCTTCAAAAGACTTAGCCATTTTAAGTTTCCGTTGCGCCTCTGATTAACTCAGATTCGACTTATTTCTCTTAATTGGAAAATCCAATTTTCAACTCGTTTTAAATCCCTCGGATTACTCGTAGTGCGTGTGACTAAATAGGCTTTTGATTTATGTTGGTCGTCTATAATTAACCAATTATAGAACGGTCATGAGTGGCACCTAGTAGTACATCATGATCCCCAATTAATCGAAAGATCAACGGTTTGACCTCAGAAGTAATTTCGAAACCCTTCAGCAGCTCTAATGAATCGTGCCCCATTCCCTTCACCATCTTATACCCACTTGGTTCAGGACACGGTCTATTTGTGTAAGACCCCACTAGGCTGACTACGTCACACCTAGCCCAAGTAATGTCTTTCTCGTCCTTTGGATTTCTAATTACTCTCATGTATTTAAGAGACTCGCACTCTAAACATGATATGCTCTGGCCAGAGGCTTTGAGTAACAATCCGACGATAGGCCTGGGTATACATCTCCTCTCATGGAATGGTGAATCCTTTGTAGGCTGTTCAAAACATCTTCGGGCACTTCGGCTTATACCCAATCATCCTGGGTCCACTCCTCCTTGGAGATGCTTGCTTAAGATGTTAATGTATAAGTCTCCATGACCAAGATGACTTGAACACCGCAAGTCAAAGGAACATCCCACTTAAGCTGCAGTAAGAACTTCACTGACATATCTATATAGATTACCATATGAAGTTTTACAGCTAGTCACTCCAATGAACTAGTTCCCTTAACTAGCATCCATGTTTATCTCTGGACATCCCAATGTCGCCAGCCAGTGAGGATCAGCTGATTAGAGAATAACCCATTCTAGTCTCAACAGAATTGATAGTATCCGTTTTTATCAATTCATCGACTAGGGATATTTTCAATACTTCACAATTGCACATGTAGAGATAATCACTAGTTGTGATCCCATCACAAATTCTCTTATTCTGTGAATTGTATTGCGGACATTCAGTAGATGAGTTTAAGATCCCAATCAAACACACAAATATGTATACTCAAATAGTGAAATTTCATTTATTAAAATAATTTTTTACAATCATAAGGCGATTGCCTTAGGACACTTCTCTCATATCACTAACAAACTCCCACTTGGCCTAATGCCAATCGCTACGGTATCCAATACCACAGGCTCTGACATGACCCTCAAACTTGCTTTGAGGCAAGGCCTTAGTTAAAGGATCCGCTAAATTCCTTTCAGTGGAAATTTTCTCAATTTGTATATCATTCCTACTTATAATCTCTCTGATCAGATGATAGCGGCGAAGCACGTGTTTGGATCGTTGATGAGACCTTGGTTCCTTTGCTTGTGCAATAGCTCCATTGTTGTCGCAGTAAACCGGCACTGCTTCATCAATGGTTGGAACCACGCCAAGTTCGGAGACAAACTTCTTGATCCAGACTGCTTCCTTTGCTGCTTCCAAAGCTGCGATATATTCTGCTTCCCTGGTAGAATCCGCTACGGTGTCTTGTTTGGAACTTTTCCAACTTACTGCGCCTCCATTCAAAGTAAATACGTATCCAGACTGCGATTTGGAGTCATCCTTATCTGTTTGGAAACTGGCATCTGTATACCCACGTATTACCATATCTCCTTATCCATATATTAGGAACACATCCTTAGTTCTTCTTAAGTACTTAAGGATTGTCTTGATAACCGCCCAATGATCCATTTCTGGATCCGACTGGTATCTACTTGTGACGCTCAGAGCATACGATACATCGGGCCTAGTACATAACATAGCATACATGATAGATCCTATCGCGGATGCATTAGGAATCTTATTCATGCAAATCCTCTCGTCTTCTGTGCGCGGACACATAGACTTTGAAAGGTTGATCCCATGCCTGATGGGAAGGTAACCTTTCTTAGATTCCGACATGCTAAACCTTTTTAGCACTCGGTCTATATATGTAGACTGCGAAAGACCAAGCAACCGTTTTGATCTATCTCTATAGATTCTAATCCCAAGGATATAGGTTGCTTCTCCCAGGTCTTTCATGGAGAAAGTTTTGGACAACCAAATTTTAACTATCTGTAAAACTGATATATCGTTTCCTATAAGTAAGATGTCATCGACATATAATACTAGGAATACGACTGCACTCCCACTAACCTTCTTGTACACACAAGGTTCGTCAGGATTTTGTGAGAAATGAAACTCTTTGATTGTCTCATCAAAATGGATGTTCCAGCTCCTTGATGCTTGCTTCAGTCCATATATGGATCGTCGAAGCTTGCATACTTTGGTTTTATCAACCGATGTGAAACCTTCAGGTTGTATCATGTATACATCCTCAAGCAGGTTTCCATTAAGGAAAGCTGTTTTCACATCCATTTGCCATATCTCATAATCATAATGAGCTGCTATGGCTAGGAGCATCCGAATGGATTTAAGCATAGCTACTGGCGAGTAGGTTTCGTCATAATCAATTCTTTGTTTTTGACGATATCCTTTTGCCACTAATCTAGCCTTAAAGGTAACAACATTACCTTCCATGTCGGTTTTCTTCTTGAAAACCCACTTGCACCCTATGGGCTTAATCCCTTCAGGTGGGTTAACCAAGTCCCATACTTGATTTTCGTACATGGAATCCATTTCCGACTTCATGGCTTCAAGCCATTTGTCCCTTTCTGAACTTTTCAGAACATCTTCATAACTGATAGGTTCATCGTCGTTCGATTCACTTATGAGAAATCCGAATCTCTCTGGAATATTGCGTGTCCTATCAGACCTACGATGAGGTGGTGTTGTTTTAGGTTCAACTAATAGCTCATCATTATGAGTTATTGGTTGTGGGTTTAGACTAGGTGTCTCTGTAATGTCTATTGGAGTTTCTTGAACTTCATCAAGTTCAATGCCACTCCCACTGTTTTCTTGTAAAAGAAATTCTTTTTCCAGAAATACAGCATGCCTTTAAACAAACACCTTTTGTTCTAACGGATGATAGAATTGGTAACCCTTCGTTTCCTTAGGGTATCCAATAAATAGACATTTATCAGACTTAGCATCCAATTTATCTGATACAGTCCGCTTCACATAAGCAGGACAACCCCATATCTTAAGGTGAGTTAAGTGAGGTTTCTTACTATTCCATGTCTCATATGGAGTAGTAGAGACTACCTTGGTCGGGACTCTGTTTAGAAAGTAAACAGCTGTCTTAAGTGCATAGCCCCAAAAGGATTTTGGAAGAGTTGCATGATTCATCATTGACCTAACCATGTCCATCAAGGTTCGGTTGCGCCTCTCAGATACACCATTATGCTGTGGTGTATACGGCGGAGTCCATTGGGATAATATCCCATTGTCCCTAAGATAATCTTGAAACTCTTGACTTAAGTATTCACCACCCCGATCGGATCGGAGTATCTTAATATTTTTGTCAAGCTATTTCGCTACTTTATTTCTGAACTCTTTGAATTTCACAAACGCTTCAGATTTGTGTTTCATCAAGAACACATACCCGAATCGTGAGTGATCATCGATAAAGGTGATGAAGTAGCTATAGCCTCCTTGTGCAAGAGTTGACATTGGTCCACATACATCAGTATGAATAAGACCAAGCAATTCTCCCACTGGATTACCTTTTCCGAAAAAGGGTAATTTGGTCATCTTGCCTTTTAAGCATGATTCGCATGTATCAAATGAACCGGGTTCAAATGATTCCAGAATTCCACATCGGTGTAATTCGGTCATGCGTTTCTTACTTACATGGCCAAGACGGCAATGTCAAGTGTAGGAGTCTATTCGATTATCTATTCAAGCACGTTTGTTGCTAACTTCGATATTGAAAACGTCACTGGATAAATCTAACGTGTAGATGCCATTGCACAAAGTTCCATTCCCATAAAGAACGTCATTTAAAGTTATGTAACAACAATTGTTACTAAAAGTTAAATGATAACCTTTTCATTCAAACATAAATAGATACAATGTTCTTTATTAATGAAGGAACAAAATAACAATTATCCAATTCTAAGACACGTCCAGTGGGGAGCTTTAGCAAATATGTTCCGATGGCAACAGCAGCAATCTTTGCTCCATTTCCAACTCGCAGATTCGCTTCTCCTTTGACGAGTCTTCTTCTATTCCTTAGCCCCTGTATGTCATTACATATATGTGAGCTACACCCAGTATCAAGTACCCAGGTATTTGAGGAAATAGAGTGACATTCAATAACGAAGATACCAGAAGAGGATGGGGCATCGGATGCCTTATTCTTCAAGAACTCAAGATAAACCTTGCAGTTTCTTCGCCAGTGACCCTCCTTGCCACAATCATGGCAAGTTCCTTTTGGTTTCTTTTCAGTCTTTTTGGCCTTTTTCTTCTTTCCTTTATTCTGTTCTTTGGCCTTCCTCTTAGAACCTTTCTTTGAGGAACCAACTAACAGTACCGCCTTTTGATCCGGCTTTACAGAAGGCTCTACAGTCTTCAGCAGGTTGAGCAACTCAGGAATGGTGGTCTCTAGTTTGTTCATCCGATAGTTCATCACAAATTGTGAATAACTTTTGGGCAAACAATTCAGAATTAAGTCAATACATAGTTCATGATCCATTGCAAATCCGAGTGTGCTCAGTCGCTCAATGTACCCCAACATCTTTAACACAAACTGCGAGGCAGAAGTGCCTTCCTGCATCTTAGTGGTGAAGAGGAGTCTGGAGACTTCGAACCTTCGGATCTCGCCTGCTCTTCAAACAACTCATGAAGATGGAAGATGATGGTATAAGCATCCATATGCTCATGCTGCTTTTGCAGCTCAGGTACCATAGAGGCTAGCATGATGCAACTCGCAAGTTCAGAATCGTCACATGTTTCTGATAGGCCACTAGCTGGTCTGGAGTTGCACCTTCTGGAGGATGGTTGGGAAGTTGATCTTCAAGGACATAGCAAGCTTCTCTGCCTTGAGGACTATCCTCAGGTTTCGAAGTCAGTCCATGAAGTTCGGCCCGGTCAGTTTATTGGTGTCCAAAATGGAACGCAATTAGAGAAGACATGATCGAGTGATTAACCTAGAAATACAAATTGAGTTTATGTGAGAAGAATGATTAAAGAATGTATCAATATACATTAATTAAAAATCCTATTTATTTTCAAATTGAATAACCCTTTTTATCAATTCGGGAGATCGTAGGAACATCTCCAAATAGGTTGATATCCAACCATAGATAAGAACACCATGGCTGTGGTCATCAAGTTATTCTTAGCTATGAAGGTAGGTTATTATACGATAACATATCACATATATGTAACTATCACTTTATGCTATCAACTAATTGAATATTTGCATAAATCATTGGGTTGTTAACTCATTAACAAGTATGCAACATTATACATAGCACCCAACTGCACCTCTCTTTACATCGACCTTGGCTGTGGCACAACAAATCGATGCTCCAAGCTTAAGGCTGACCCATTAATCAAGAAATAGTTTTAATATGGTTAGAGCTCATTCAACTGTTTAGTCAGGCTTGGATGTGTCCAACAACCAAAACTAAGGATTGACCTCTGACTCCAACTATATTATTCATAAACTAATTCCATGTTTTGAACATGTTGAGGTTCAAGCCGGGCATGGATGTGTCCATCAACTCAAACGAGAAACAAAACTCCGATTCTAACCATATTAATGGAAGATGTTTGCCTTAATATTTTGTAAGGGGTTTTGGGTCTCATCCTTTCTTTTCTAAGCACATTCATGACATTATGTCATGACTAACGATTTCCTTAATAAAGTATGTATGTGACTTAATTTATCAAGTCCCATAATTTGAATTAGGAATCGGATTTTCTAATTCTAATTTCATACTATATTAAAGGAATTGTTTTGGGAAATAATTTCCTAAATTGTCATAATCAATTTCAGAAATAATATGTTTAAGACTTTGATTTCTCTAAATCAAATCTTATTAAATTAAGAGACAATTCCCTTAATTCAACGACATATTATTTTCATGAAAATCTCTTTTAAGAAAACTCTATAGGAAACCATTTGTAACGACCCGACCCATTT
>JAGFNQ010001219.1:297567-463811 GCA_024364735.1 Boesenbergia rotunda | reverse complement strand
ATGGACAGCTTCATCGGTAGTCCAGAACCGTGGACAGCTTCATCGGTAGTCCAGAACCGTGGACCTTACTTAGGTCCGGTACAAGCCCATTCATAAAGTAAAATAATTTCACATGCTTCTTCATTCATAAAACATACATGGCATAATCATTCATTCTTAATTGCTTAACATCATCGTTAGGCCTTGAAGGCATGAACCTTATCTTCATTCATCATTTTCATTCCATATCATCATTATGCCTCGAAGGCATGAACTTTATTTCATTCATCATTTACATTCCATATCATCATTATGCCTCGAAGGCATGAACTTTATTTCATTCATCATTTTCATTCATACAACATGACATACATACGTATCATTCGTAAAGCATGGCATACATACATATCATTCATAAAGCATGACACACATACATAATTAGCATCTTAATTCGTAAGGCATGCATGATCATGGTACATAGGTAAACATGCATAGATCTTTTCATACATGATACATATTCCCTAGGTTCATGGCACATGGTCTAAACATTCATGAATAAACATAGCACATGACCTAACATACAAAGTCATGATACATCATACATGAAGCTAGGGTTTTAGGTCACATAAAAATTCTTACAACATGCTTAATCATCTACATACATCCTAGTAAACCATAAACAAGTATCTTTGAAAACATAACCCAACCCAGACCCTAACTTATGGTCTTGGCCGAATGTTTCAAGGAGGAGGCTCCATCATTCAATCAACCTAAAAGGTTCCATGAGTAAAAGAAAAACCCATACATTACATACAAAGCCATAGAGAGCCATTAAACCCCATAATTGGAGCTAACCCTAATTTCCTTGCCCTAGAAATGTTCTTGGCCGAAACCGTAAAGGCCAATAATCCATAGGAAAAATTCATATAACCCACACATAATATCCATTTGGTCATAGAGGAACCATATAATCATGCTTGAAGGGTTAGATCAAATTCTCATCATGGTATAGGGGTGGTGGCCGAAACTTTTGGGAGTCACAAATCCATGGAAAATTCATATAACATATCATTCATACTTTATTCAACATGGGAAAACATTGGGAAATATTAGTGAAGCTTTAACATCATCCTAAGCCCTAGATCTTACCTTGGCCGAAACCCTTAAAAAGCCCTAGCCCTAGTTTTCTTCACATATAGTCCAAACAAATTCTTATATCATGAAAACAACTTGAAAACCATTATACCACAGGTGAGGGGGGACTTACCTTGGGTTATCTTGATTATCACCTTGAACAGAGAAGCTAAAAGAAATTTCCTTGACCTTAGACTACCCCTATCCCTTGTAGCCTTGTAGAAAGCCCTTAGATCTTGAAGAAGAGGTCTCCTTGTGAAACTTTTCCAAAGGAAAACCCACCTTGTAGGTTTCGGTCTAGGAGGAGAAAGAAGAAGAGAAGAAGGCTTGGTGGAGGAAGAAGGCAATTAACTTAAGTGTTAAGTTGTCTCTTCCTTTTCCTCCTCTTATATACTAGATGAAGGAGGCAAATGAAGAGACATGGTGCAATGACTCTTCACCTCCTTTAGCCTCAACTAAAATCCCTTCCCTTTTCCACTAGCACTCCCTTGCTAGGTGAATTCGTTAGTACATGCATGGTAGTATACTAGGTGCATGGTTCAATCCTTGGTGCATGCACTTTATTTTTATTTTATTTTTTATTATTTTCGGAATTTTCCCCTAAGACTCACCCATAATCATGCTAATATTCCTGATTAAAACCCATTTCTATTTATATTAAATTATACCCAGAATCCACTAATAACCATGGTACTAGAAAAGCCCATGTAAGGCCCCTTAGTACTTAACTTCTCAATTTATTTGGGAAAATCATGGATAATTAGGCTATAGTTCATACTAGTATTTCTAAGTTCCTCGAAAACTATCTAGACATGATCAATATTTTAAAGAAAATATTGAGAAAATTTTCTGGGTCGTTACAATCCCCCATACCTCGTGAAAGTTCGTCCTCGAACCAAGAATAGCTCCGGGTACTTGCGTCTCATCTCGTCCTCGCATTCCCAGGTAGCTTCCTCGAATCGTTGACTCTGCCATAGGACCTTGACTAAGGGTACCTCCTTGTTCCTTTAGCTTTTTGACTTCCCGATCCAAGATTTGGATAGGTCGGCTTTCATAACTTAGGTCCCCCTGAATTTGTACTGTCTGCGGCTCGATCACTTGGTCTCTATTTGGAATTCACTTCTTGAGCATCGACACATGGAACACGTTATGGATAGCTGACATCTCTTGAGGCAGCTCTAGCTCATATGCCACCTGGCCGACTCTTTTCAGGATTAGGTATGGTCCCACATAACGCGGACTTAGTTTTCCTTTCATCCCAAATCTCGTCGCCCCTTTCATAGGAGCCACTTTGAGGAACACCAAATCTCCAACATTAAATTCTAGTGGTCTACGCCGGACATCCGCATAACTCTTCTGTCGGCTCTGAGCAGCTTCTATCCGTTGTCGGATGTTCTGTACAGCTCGGGTGGTGCCGTCGATGACATCCGTCATGAGCCCCATTTCCTTCTTTTCACCACCTTCGTACCAACAGATCGGAGACCTACATCTCCTCCCATACAAAGCTTCATAAGGTGTCATTCCGATAGTAGCTTGGTAGCTATTATTGTAGGCGTATTCCGCTAAACATAGATATCGGTATCAATTCCCTTTGAAATCCAGGGCACAAGCTCGCAGCATGTCCTCCAGTACTTGGTTTACCCGTTCAGTTTGCCCGTCGGTCTGAGGGTGAAAGGCGGTGTTGAACCGTAGTCTAGTGCCGAGAGACTTCTGAACACACTCCCAAAAATGTGGGGTAAAGCGACCATCCCTATCTGAGATGATGGTCTTGGGAACTCCATGAAGTCTGATTATCTCCTTAACATATAATTGAGCCAGTTGCTCAATCGAATAAGTCATCTTGATCGCCAAGAAGTGAGCAGACTTTGTCAGCCTGTCCACAATTACCCATATTGCATCATATCTGTTCGTAGTCCTGGGAAGCCCCGAAATAAAATCCATAGAGATGTCTTCCCATTTCCACTCCGGAATCGCGAGTGGCTGCAGAACTCCTTCGGGTCGCTGGTGTTCTGCTTTCACTCGTTGGTAGGTCAGGCAAGTGCTAACATGCTGAGCCACATCTCTCTTCATACCGGACCACCAGAATTTCTCCTTCAAGTCGTGATACATCTTGGTGGATCCCGGACGCATCGAATAAGGGGTTCCGTGAGCTTCTGTTAATATTTCTCTCTGCAGCTCTGGATCATTAGGGATACATAGGCGATCCCTAAGGTAGAGTACTCCCCCATTGGTGATATGAAAACCATCGCCCTTTCCTTCAAGCATCTCCTGCTTTATTCTCTAAAGACTCGGATTACCATTTTTAACACAACTTTATTTATTAGATCTTATAAGTTCATATACCAAAAACTATCCGAACTCAATGAACTAGGTGGGCTGCCATCATGCCCATAATTAAAAATATCATGGCGGTGACTATCACTCCCTCGTTCATCTCCCCTTGGCCTGCCTCGGAATCTTGTACCGTTTCCATTAGATCCTCTTCTTCTATCTCGGGAACCTCCTCAGGCATCGCGGGATCTTCCTCGAGTATCTCGGGGTCCTCCTCGAACATCTCCGGATCTTCCTCGAGCATCTCGAGGTCTTCCTCGAGCATCTCGGGATCTTCCTCGATCATCTCGGGATCTTCCTCGAACATCTCGAGATCCTCCTCGATCATCTCGGGATCTTCCTCGAACATCTCGGGATCCTCCTCGAACATCTCGGGATCCTCCTCCGAGTCCCCCAGATCCTCCGGAAACTCATGGTGAAGAAGCTACTTACATAACTCCGTATATGAGATCCGGCATTCATGCTGCCCCCAGATCTGATAAGC
Organism: Boesenbergia rotunda; assembly: GCA_024364735.1. Lineage (NCBI taxonomy): Eukaryota > Viridiplantae > Streptophyta > Magnoliopsida > Zingiberales > Zingiberaceae > Boesenbergia > Boesenbergia rotunda. Next base: position 459,883 of record JAGFNQ010001219.1, on the reverse strand, counting down.
AACTTCTCTCGCACGCTTGGGCAATGAACGAAGCAGTGCTCCAATCCTATAGTCATCCATGATTGGAAACTCTTCCTGCTCGAGTTTCCAAAATAGTCGGTCCAATTTACCCATATTTCCTTGAATCCCAAGGATCGGACTATACTCCACCTCTTCTATTTGCTCCATCAGCTCACGACTCCGCCCATGGTAACGACTCGTGGTGCTGATCTCATGCAACATCTGGAATTGAAAAAAAATAACACAGTCAGTACAAAACTGACAAAACCAGTACAAAACCAATTTTTTTTTTCAATTCACAAATATATACAGAGAGAAGAACACAAGATAAAATCGGTTTCCTTTACTTTAATAGTTACAATAATAAATTTTTTTTATATATATATATTCCTACCCGCATATCAAATGCTAAAGTATTTGAATTTCCTAAAATGAGGTAAAGTATCGTTCACATTACATATCCTAGAAGTACTTGCTATCATAAGGTGTCATTCATACTTGCATATTCTAGAGTCATAAAAGAACATAAGGTATGCATAGAGGTACTTACTTGGAAGCTGCAGGAAGAAGGCTTGATGTGTGTGTAGTGAGATGGCAACTCGCTCTGATACCAACCTGTAACGCCCGTCCCTTTTTTTTCACACCTTATGGTGGCCAAAAGATGGCGTTACGCTAACATACATCTAGGCATATGAACATCATAATGCAGCAGAATAATTAAAACCTTTATACATGCACCTAACATTTGTATCTTGTGAACATGCTTTCTACCTATCATTCCTAAACATATTAGCACATTAACATCATCCATAACATCATGATATAAAAATCACATAAAGCAGCCTTAAGCAACATAGGTAGTTGGTTATTCTTCAGACGTAACTATCATAAGTATAGCATGTAACTTAAGCAAACAGTGCCAAACATAAGCCATGGGATAAAATATAAATATGAGAGTCTTTTTCCTTGCCATGTCACTACCACACACATACTCTTGCCCCTCCTACTGCTTCCCTTAACATCCTCTTGCTTCATCTGCGGTATAAGACAATAAAACTATAAGCACATAGGCTTAGTAAGACCCTTCCCTACTCACTAATACCATACGTCACATAAAATATAAACATAGGAAACTTTATCATAACATGATTCTTAACATAAAGTGTAAACATAATAATCATTCGACAGGTCATGGTTCTTAATCATAAACCCTAAACATAATAAACATAATTCCCACTCATAACCAGAAACATGATAAACATGGTTCTTAATCATAAACACGAACATAATAAACATGGATCTTAATCATAAGACATGAACATAATAAACATGATTCTTAATCATAATCATGAACATAACGAACATGGATCTTAATCATAAAACATAAACATGATAAACATGGTTCTTAATCATAAACATGAACATAACAAACATGGTTCTTAATGATAAAACATAAACATAATTGACCATTTAGCATGGCATAATTCTTGCCTAAACCATAAACATTCATAGTATAAACCATAAACATAATAGGCATTCATTAACATGGATGTATAACATGGATGGATGCATGAGTCAAATGCACATAATATATGGATGCTTATTTGAAAAACATACTTATAAATATTTAAACATAATCATCATATCATGGGGCCCTGGCTTGTACCACATTCATACATCATATACGCGCATCCCTAAGTAAATACGAGGTAGCTAATCTCGACCTACTAGGGTCAGGACAGCTTCATCGGTAGTCCCAGAACCGTGGACAGCTTCATCGGTATTCCAGAACCGTGGACAGCTTCATCGGTAGTCCAGAATTGTGGACAGCTTCATCGGTAGTCCAGAACCGTGGACCTTACTTAGGTCCGGTACAAGCCCATTTATAAAGTAAAATAATTTCACATGCTTCTTCATTCATAAAACATACATGGCATAATCATTCATTCTTAATTGCTTAACGTCATCGTTAGGCCTGGAAGGCATGAACCTTATCTTCATTCATCATTTTCATTCCATATCATCATTATGCCTCGAAGGCATGAACTTTATTTCATTCATCATTTACATTCCATATCATCATTATGCCTCGAAGGCATGAACTTTATTTCATTCATCATTTTCATCATACAACATGACATACATACGTATCATTCGTAAAGCATGACATACATACATATCATTCATAAAGCATGACACACATACATAATTAGCATCTTAATTCGTAAGGCATGTATGATCATGGTACATAGGTAAACATGCATAGATCTTTTCATACATGATACATATTCCCTAGGTTCATGGCACATGGTCTAAACATTCATGAATAAACATAGCACATGACCTAACATACAAAGTCATGATACATCATACATGAAGCTAGGGTTTTAGGTCACATAAAAATTCTTACAACATGCTTAATCATCTACATACATCCTAGTAAACCATAAACAAGTATCTTTGAAAACTTAACCCAACCCAAACCCTAACTTATGGTCTTGGCCAAAAGTTCCAAGGAGGAGGCTCCATCATTCAATCAACCTAAAAGGTTCCATGAGTAAAAGAAAAACCCATACATTACATACAAAGCCATAGGGAGCCATTAAACCCCATAATTGGAGCTAACCCTAATTTCCTTGCCCTAGAAATGTTCTTGGCCGAAACCGTAAAGGCCAATAATCCATAGGAAAAATTCATATAACCCACACATAATATCCATTTGGTCATAGTGGAACCATATAATCATGCTTGAAGGGTTAGATCAAATTCTCATCATGGTATAGGGGTGGTGGCCGAAACTTTTGGGTGTCACAAATGTTAGTAATATGAGAGAAGTGTCCTAAGGCAATCGCCTTATGATTGTAAACATTTATTTTAATAAATGAAAATTCACTATTTGAGTATACATGTTTGTGTATTTGATTGGGATCTTAAACTCATTTACTGAATGTCCGCAATACAATTCACAGCATGAGAGAATTTGTGATGAATTCACAACTAGTGATTATCTCTACATGTGCAATTGTGAAGTATTGAAAATATCCCTAGTCGATGAATTGATAAACACGGACACTATCAATTCTGTTGAGACTAGCATGGGTTATTCTCTAATCAGCTGATTCTCACTGGCTGGTGACATTGGGATGTCCGGAGACAAACATGAATGCTAGTTAAGGGAACTAGTTCATTGGAGTGACTGACTGTAAAACTTCACATGGTAGTCTATATATAGACATGTAAGTGAAGTTCTTACTGCAGCTTAAGTGCGATGTTCCTTTGACTTGCGGTGTTCAAGTCATCTTGGTCATGGAGACTTATACTTTAACATCTTAAGCAAGCATCTCCAAGGTGGTGTGGACCCAGGATGGTTGGGTATAAGCCGAAGTGCCCGAAGATGTTTGAACAGCCTACAAAGGATTCACCACTCCTTGCGAGGAGATGTATACCCAGGCCTATCGTCGGATTGTTACTCAAAGCCTCTGGCCAGAGCATGTCATGTTTAGAGTATGAGTCTCTTAAATACATGAGAGTAATTAGAAATCTAAAGGACGAGAGAACGTTACTTGGGCTAGGTGTGACGTAGTCAGCCTAGTGGGGACTGACACACACAGACCATGTCCTGAACCAAGTGGGTATAAGATGGTGAAGGGAATGAGGCACGATTCATTAGAGCTGCTGAAGGGTTTCAGAATTATTTCTGAGGTCAACCGTTGATCTTTCGATTAATTGGGGGTCATGATGTACTACTAGGTGCCACTCATGATCGTTCTATAATTGGTTGATTATAGACGGCCAACATAAATCGAAAGCCTATTTAGTCACACGCACTACGAGTAATCCGAGGGATTTAAAACGAGTTGAAAATTGAATTTTCCGATCAAGAGAAATAAGTCGAATCTGAATTTATCAGAGGTGCACGGGAAGCTTAAAATGACTAAGTCTTTTGAAGGCTTATTGGGCGAATTAAATGAGTTTAATTCGCGAGGCTTTGGCTTGATGTGGCCGGCCAAAGAGGGTATCCACCCTCTTTGGTTTGGCCGGCCACTACAAGGAGAGAAAACCAATTTATTTGGTTTATTTTATAAAATAAATCAAGCGTGATTTGTTTTATAAAATTTTGGATAAATAAATCTATATAAAGAAATTTATATAAAGAGATTTATATAAAGAAATTTATATAACGAAATTTATAGAAATTTATTCCTTTTATGGAAATTAAAATGAACCATGGATCGGTTTATTTTAATTTTATAAAATCAATTATGAATTGATTTTTCCATGATAAGAAAAATTTATAAATTTCTTGTAAATTTTATTTCATAATAAAAGGAGATATGTATTTGTTTTATTATAAAGTTAGTTATAATAAAACTTGGCATAAACGGAATAATTCATAAGAAAATTTATAGGATAAATTTCTTATGAAAAATTCCGTTAAAGGGGAGACTTGGAAAGGGAGAGGCTACTATATAAAGGAACCAAGGCTAGGCTTGAATTCCTCAATTGAGTTATCAAGAGATTTAGTAGCTCTCTCTCTCTCTCTCTTATTCTCTCCCTCTCCTTCTCTCCTCCTCCTAGGGCCGGCGCCCACTCTTCACCCTAGGGCCGGCATCCACTCCTCCTAGGGCCGGCGCACCTTCACCTCCTAGGGTTGGCGTGAGCTACTTCCACCAAGAAGGTGCCAAAGAAGAAGAAGAAGAAGCGGGTAGCAACTCCTTCCTTCCTGGAATTTTGATTCCGTTACTTGGTGGTTAGTTTCCATCTTTCTCTCTTGACATTCTAGTTGTGCTTTTGGAGAATCTAGTAGTTCTCGTCGGCACAAAACTCGTGGCTTTGCCAAGTCATCCCGAAGAGAACTCGACGTGGACAAGAATAGATGCGGAGCTTCCAAGGGACGCTACGGTTGGATCTCGTCCCTTACTTCGAGTTATGCGAGGTAACGAGTAAATTAGTTTACTTTCTGCAAAATTTTAATTTATGATCATGTCCACACATCATAAGGTCGCATGCTAGATACGTGGTTAAAATAATTTAAGAAATTATTTATGCCAATTCTTCCGCTGCACGTAAATATTTTAAAATTTACGAACCCGTATCCTTGTCAACATGCACCCGGTCCCAACAACAAATCCATGGAAAATTCATATAACATATCATTCATACTTTATTCATCATGGAAAAACATTGGGAAACATTAGTGAAGCTTTAACATCATCCTAAGCCCTAGATCTTACCTTGGCCGAAACCCTTAAAAAGCCCTAACCCTAGTTTTCTTCACATATAGTCCAAACAAATTCTTATATCATGAAAACAACTTGAAAACCATTATACCACAGGTGAGGGGGTCTTACCTTGGGTTATCTTGATTATCACCTTGAATAGAGAAGATAAAAGAAATTTCCTTGACCTTAGACTACCCCTATCCCTTGTAGCTTTGTAGAAAGCCCTTAGATCTTGAAGAAGAGGTCTCCTTGTGAAATTTTTCCAAAGGAAAACCCACCTTGTAGGTTTCGTCTAGGAGGAGAAAGAAGAAGAGAAGAAGGCTTGGTGGAGGAAGAAGGCAATTAACTTAAGTGTTAAGTTGTCTCTTCCTTTTCCCCCTCTTATATACTAGATGAAGGAGGCAAATGAAGAGACATGGTGCAATGACTCTTTACTTCCTTTAGCCTCAACTAAAATCCCTTCCCTTCCACTAGCACTCCCTTGCTAGGTGAATTCGTTAGTACATGCATGGTAGTATACTAGGTCCAAGGTTCAATCCTTGGTGCATGCACTTTATTTTTATTTTATTTTTTTATTATTTTCGGAATTTCCCCCTAAGATCCACCCATAATCATGCTAATATTCCTGATTAAAACCCATTTCTATTTATATTAAATTATACCCAGAATCCACTTATAACCATGGTACTAGAAAAGCCCATGTAAGGCCCCTTAGTACTTAGCTTCTCAATTTATATGGGAAAATCATGGATAATTAGGCTATAGTTCATACTAGTATTTCTAAGTTCCTCGAAAACTATCTAGACATGATCAATATTTTAAAGAAAATATTGAGAAAATTTTCTGGGTCGTTACATCATTGGTGATGGAAGACTCATCTTCCTTATGATCTTTGACTCTTACTAGCAAGGTAAAAGACCAAGAAGCTTTTTCTAAGGCCAGGGGCATAGTGCCAAAGATATATAGGAATTGGTTCAAACCGATAAGTATAAGTCATTAGTCTATCTAGAATAGAGGTAACCTTGAAGACTTCGTTTATTTTGTAAACATTTATTCAAGGGTCAAAGTACATTTACTTGATATACTGCAAGACTAAATACTTTGATGAGATCAAAGAATTCAAGTCGGTTGCGGAGAAACATCTAAGTACTTGGGCCGATTGCCCCAACAATCTCCTCCTTTTTGATGTGTGGCAATATGTTTAAGTTAGGTAAAACAACAACAATAACAATTGAAAATTAAAAGCATAGCAAACAAGAGGCAACCTCCCCCTTAACCTATGCCCTCTCCCAATTTTCAATTCTCTACCCACAACACCAAGTTAAGTTCGACCCAACTTAACACCACAAGTTTTCTCACGTCAAGCTAAACCTAACTTAACACCACAAGTTTTCTCACGTCAAGCTAAACTAACTTAACACCACAAAGTCTCCCCCTTTGACACCATCAAAAAGATTGCCTCAAGCAATCTTAACCCCAGTGTCAAAAGAACTCACTTTATTTCTGAAAAACCCCTCAGAAATCACCAAACAGGAATACCAGTCGACTGCCCCAGGGGTAGCCGACTGCCCTCTGTTTCCCGTAAACCATAGAAATATCAGTCTACTGCCCCCAGGGCAGTCGACTAATACAGTCTATACCTGAAATCATAGCCGAAATTCAGAAACCTGTAGAAAATTTTATAAAATTCGGAAAAATGTAAAATTTTGCAAGCATATTTGTTAGGATATATTCTACCCTAGAAAAATATAGTTTCGTGAAAAATACCAAATATGCTTGACTTTTGGTACAAACTCTAATTTTCTCAAAATGTCACCTTTGTATCAATTTTCAAGCCTTCATTGGATTCTATGTGTTTACCAAAACCATCCTTTACTATTTTACACATAGAATTGTTTCCACATCCTCCCTTTTTCTTATATATCCCCAATATGATAGGACCTCCTCCCCATTTATCTCTTAATCCTTAGATAAACGTGCATCTATCAAATTTGTCTTACATTTCATGACATCAATAATGCATTATTCAATCATCACATCATGAACTGAAATAAAAGAAATATAAAACATGAATTCAAGGTTTCATACATAATTCAAAATAAGACATAAAAGTAGCACAAGGGCCAAAGCCCCGATGTATTTAAACCTTACAATGCCAAAAGAGGTGTTTGAGAGATAACATATAAATCCAAGCAAAACACTCCTCAAAACTAACACCCATCACATAAACTCTACTGCATGCCATTGCCCGGAGGAGGAGGAGGAGCCTGGTACGCTAGATGCCACTGCTGCATCATCGCGTACATCTCTGCCTGCTGCTGCTGCATGTTGGGACCGGGTGCATGTTGACAAGGATACGGGTTCGTAAAATTTTAAATTTTTACGTGCAGCGGAAGAATTAGCATAAAATAATTTCTTAAATTATTTTAACCACGTATCTAGCATGCAACCTTATGATGTGTGGACATGATCATAAATTAAAAATTTGCGGAAAAGTAAACTAATTTACTTAGTACCTCGCGTAACTCGAAGTAAGGGACGAGATCCAACCGTAGCGTCCCTTGGAAGCTCCGCCTCTATTCGCGTCCACACCGAGTTCTCTTCGGGATGACTTCGCAAAGCCACGAGTTTTGTGCCGACGAGAACTACTAGATTCTCTAAAGGCACAACTAGAAGATCAAGAGAGAAGAAAGGAAACTAACCACCAAGAGACGGAATCTAAATTCCGAGAAGGAAGGAGATGTTATCCGCTTGTTCTTCTCCGAGGTCGTCTTGGTGGATGAAACTCACGCCCACCTTGGGAGTTGCGCCGGCCCTAGGGGAGGAGAGAGAGCCAGCCCTAGAGAGAGAGGGGCGCCGGCCCTAGAGAGAGAGAGGCATGTAGAGAGAGAGAGAGCAACTAATCTCTTGATTAATTGATTAGGAATTCAAGGCTTGCCTTTGGTTCCTTATATAGTTGCTTCTCCCTTGCCAAGTCTCTCTCTTAACGGAATTAATGGAATTAATTTTCATAAGAAATTTATCTTATAATCTTTCTTATGAATAATTCTGTTATGCCTAGTTTTATTATAACTAACTTTATAATAAAACAAATACTTCTCTCCTTTAATTATGGAATAAATTTTATAAGAAATTTATAAACATTCTTATTATGAAAAAATCAATTCATAATTGATTTTATAAAATTAAAATAAATCATTCCATGGATCATTTTCATTTCCATAAAAAGAATATATTTCTATAAATTTATTTATATCAATTTCTTTATACAAATTTATTTATCCATAATTTATAAAACAAATCGCGCTAGATTTATTTTATTAATTAAACCAAATAAATTGGTTTCTTCCCCTTGTTGTGGCCGGCCAAACCAAAGGGGGTTAACACCCTCTTTGGCCGGCCAAACCGAGCCGAACCGATCGCGAATTAAACTCATTTAATTCGCCCAATAAGCCTTCAAAAGACTTAGCCATTTCAAGTTTCCGTTGCGCCTCTGATTAACTCAGATTCGACTTATTTCTCTTGATTGGAAAATCCAATTTTCAACTCGTTTTAAATCCCTCGGATTACTCGTAGTGCGTGTGACTAAATAGGCTTTCGATTTATGTTGGCCGTCTATAATTAACCAATTATAGAACGGTCATGAGTGGCACCTAGTAGTACATCATGACCCCCAATTAATCGAAAGATCAACGGTTTGACCTCAGAAGTAATTCTGAAACCCTTCAGCAGCTCTAATGAATCGTGTCCCATTCCCTTCACTATCTTATACCCACTTGGTTCAGGACACGGTCTATTTGTGTCAGTCCCCACTAGGCTGACTACGTCACACCTAGCCCAAGTAGTGTCTTTCTCGTCCTTTGGATTTCTAATTACTCTCATGTATTTAAGAGACTCGCACATTAAACATGATATGCTCTGGCCAGAGGCTTTGAGTAACAATCCGACGATAGGCCTGGGTATACATCTCCTTGCAAGGAGTGGTGAATCCTTTGTAGGCTGCTCAAACATCTTCGGGCACTTCGGCTTATACCCAATCATCCTGGGTCCACACCTCCTAGGAGATGCTTGCTCAAGATGTTAAAGTATAAATCTCCATGACCAAGATGACTTGAACACCTCAAGTCAAAGGAACATCGCACTTAAGCTGCAGTAAGAACTTCATTGACATATCTATATAGATTACCATATGAAGTTTTACAGCTAGTCACTCCAATGAACTAGTTCCCTTAACTAGCATCCATGTTTATCTCCGGACATCCCAATGTCACCAGCTAGTGAGAATCAGCTGATTACAGAATAACCCATGCTAGTCTCAACAGAATTGATAATGTCTGTTTTTATCAATTCATCGACTAGGGATATTTTCAATACTTCACAATTGCATATTTAGAGATAATCACTAGTTGTGATCCCATCACAAATTCTCTTATGCTGTGAATTGTATTGCGGACATTCAGTAGATGAGTTTAAGATCCCAATCAAATACACAAACATGTATACTCAAATAGTGAATTATCATTTATTAAAATGAATATTTACAATCATAAGGCGATTGCCTTAGGACACTTCTCTCATATCACTAACACTGCATGCCAATCTGGCATTGCTGGAATGTCTGAAAATCCTCCCTTAGCCCGTGTACCTCAGACTGTAGCTGGGAGAACTGCTCCTGTGTAACTCCTCCAACGGTAGCCTCCTAATTAGAACTGAAAGAATCAGAGCGCTATCTCCATAATATCTCCCCCTGTCTGCACTCAATCCCTGCCAAGGACAACTATCGTGCTCCAATCTGATCATAGTCCTTGGACAGATGACGTACCTGACCATTAGTCATGCAAATACCTCTAGACTAGAAAAACTCGGTTAGGACATGACAAAAGGGCATGTAGATCTTACCATTTACACTGTGTGAAAAGTGAACAATGGAGGCAAAGACTGTAGGGATCTATAGGTAAAAATATTTAAAATCGCAGCGGAAATAAGATCCCTTGAGCAATCCATGCGAAAGAAAAACTCATACAAAGTGATCTATAAATCCTATCTTATAGGAATACCTTTGTCGCGTGCCCATCGCTTATCCCGCTAGTCCTTTGGTTCACCGGATCTCTTACACGTTCAAGTGTCCGTGCCTCTATGCGTATCCACACGAACACGATCTATGCCTTGGAGAGGAACCACCTTAGTTGTGCTAGCAACTTGGGATGGTTCTCAAAGCACAAGAACCTCCACTAGGGAGTTATGGACAAGGAGGAAGAAAGAAGAGGAAGAGAGATGCACCCTCTAGCCTTTGACAAGAGGGGGTATTTATAGTCATCTAATGAATACTAAGGGGCTATGTCCCTTGAGCTCCTCTCATCATAATGCTAATAAAACCCAATGAATACCAAGCCTCTTGGTACTCCTTGAGACTCTTAATATTATATTTATCTAATGAATAGAATGTCTCTTAGCCTTCCTCTTAAATAATATTTTATTAAACCCTTTAATGAATATTATCCAAAATTACGTGGTTGAGTCTAATCTAGATGAGTCTAAATCAAATTAGACTCAATCCCATAATCTAATTGGATTCACTTGAGTCTAACTCAATTAATCCAATTCGAATCAAATCTTAGTCAAACCAAGATCAATTAATCTCTGAAGCATCGTGTCCTTTGTGTGTGACCCAATAGGTTCTCGTAACGTTGGCAATGTGCCAAAATGCTTTAGACACATAAGCAATGAGCGGCATCTAGCAATGCATCATTGCTACCCAAGTAACAAGAAAAGTCGAGATCCGACTAAACCTCCGTGACTATGATAATGTATGACCTTGTCCTTCTATCCTCGATATCTAGATTGACCAATGAGACATAGACCGTTTCATCCTCAGTCAATCTTGTGTTTTTTGATCCCGGAGTAGACTCACTCAAACAAATGAGCTCAATATCACATATTGACTCATTTGAGCATGGTCATGTGTTTTAGTAGTCCTACTCGATCAAGGGGCCCACAGATATCTCTCCTGTCATATGGGAGGGATAGATCCCATCTACATCACTCACATCCCTCCGCATAAATCATTACATACCCAGTGACCGCCTATATAGTTCACCCTGTTACGAGTGACGTTTGACGATACCAAAGTACATAACTCCTTATGTAGGGAACCGTACTGACATCAGGTCTAAGGACTATTCATACTAATAGTCACATGAGAAAGTTTATGACACTCATATGACAATCTATGAAACTTTCTCATGGCGGGTCAATTCAGTACACATTCTCCAATGTATACCTGTGTGTCAACTTGATATCACATATTCATGACTTGTGAGCTCAAGTCATCAGTTGACCTACATGCTAGTCTCCATGCATTAATATTAATACTTGACTAGGAATGGTTTAGTGTAGTGCTCTCTGTTGGATCGAGAAGAACGATAGAGGGGGGGGGTGAATATCGTAAAACGTTTTCGGATTCGTAAAGAGAATAAGCAGCGTAAAATAGAGAAACACACACGCGAACTCAAGCGATTTTACTTGGTTTGGAGTCGTGGTCGGCTACTACTCCAAGGCCCATTGTCGTTGACCGTTTACTGTGGGCAATTCTATATGTGCGCAAATATTTACAGAGAAATTTTATAGTTGTAGTATAGTAAACAGAAATTTAAGCTCTGTCGTTATCGACGCCCGGTGTGGATTGTACTTTGGAGCAGAGGGTCGTCGTCGGTGCTTCAATCTCGAGATGGGAGGTTTCTGGAGCAGAGCGCTTGAGTAGAAGAGTGTATTGGCGTTGGAAAGTTGTGTTGAGAAGCCATAGGGGTCGACCCCCTTATATAGTGCACCTGGGGGTGCCCTGGACGTTGGGGGCGCCCTCCATGTGTCTCCCGATCCGCAAAGCCTCTATCCAAACTCGGTCAGCCCTTATCCCTCCAAGATCGGGCTCGAGGCTTGACGGGGGCGCCTGGGAAGCAGGAGGCTCCCAGGTTGACTCAATCAGCTGGCTTCTCGGCTGGATAAACTCTATCCGCCTCGTTGGCTTGAGCCCAGTGCGCCCAAGGCATCCGGGGTGCCCGGGAGCACGGGGGCGCCCGGGAGCACGGGGGCACCCGGGAGCTTGGGGGCGCCCCGCCCAGTGAGCTTCCGAAGTGTTACTTGCTCAGCTTGTCTTGCCTTCACCTTGGGGGCGCCCGGGACCTCCGGGGCGCCCTGCCCAGCTGCTGCCCCTTTCCTTTGGGGCGTTCTAAGGTGCAGAAACTCGTTCCTTCGGTCATGCATCCAGGGTTAGTGCCACACAAAACAATGCAAGAATGTTAGTGAGTTTTACAGCCGTAGCTGTCTTGGTTCTGACTTTGGTTCTCCAAAATGGAGCCCTAGGTCGAGCCGACGCCTACTTTTCCCTCGACGGGGAACGCATCCTCACCTACTCCTCTCAGGAGAGTTTACCTTTTGCCAACCGGCTCCTCCGGTTGGACTTTTGCCCGATGCACCTGACCAGGTCTTCGTGCCCACCTTCCGAGCAGGTCTTCGGTGCCCAGCTCCTTGCCAGGGCTTCATGCCCAGTCCTCGACCAGGACTTCGTGCCCACCTTCTGAGCAAGTCTTCAGTGCCCAACTCCTTACAAGGGCTTCGTGCCCAGTCCTCGACCAGGACTTCATGCCTAGTGTACCAGGGCTTCTTTTCCTGTACACTTAGTGAACATGTTAGATCAACATTGTATCTTAACATTTGAACCCTTTGCCATTATCAAAATCCAGGTTCGACTTAGGTGCTACCTGCACCAACAATCTCCCCCTTTTGATTTATGGCAACCCGATTCAAAAAGTTAAGTTAACAGGTAAAATACTAGTTTAGTTTCCTCCCCTTGGAAGGAATCTCCCCCTAGGTTTTTCAAAGGTTCGTGGGGTTTGAAAATTTTCTAAGTCTAAAGATGGAATTGATTTTTCAACACTTAGAACATTTTTCAAATGACGTTTTAGAAACTATTTTCTAAAGAAGATTTTCGTTGGGTACTTTGAAAATTTATACTTAGAAAAAAAATTTAAGTTAGTAGGAAATTTTCTACACATCTTCTAAGGAAGGAAATTTTTGATTTTGGAAATTTTCCATCTTTTAACTTAGAAGCTTTTTTTTATTTGAAATAAGTGCTTTAGAAAACATTTTGAATATAGCTCAAGTTTGAGTACTTAGAAATACTTTTTGAAAAACAGTTTAGGTCAAGTACTTGAAAGCAATTTTGAAATCAACTTAGGTCAAGTACTTAGACACTGTTTTGGAAAAAATTTTTGAAAGTAACTTAGACTAAGTACTTAGAAACAGTTTTGGAAAAAAAATTTTGAAGGCAACTTTAAGTACTTTTTGAAGAAAGGATTTTGAAAAAAAATTTTAATCCTTCTCTCCTTTCCAATCTCTCCCCCTTTGCCATATATCAAAAGAAACAAAGCAATATATGAAACAGAATTGCATAAGAATATAGCAAAACAACAATGTGTTGTACTGAACCAATTCAAGATATAAACTGAGCCAAATCAATTTGCTTTTTTTCTTTTAGGATCCTGTCTAACCCAATTAGCTACTTACTAACTGTTATAAACAGTAGTTTTCGCTAGGGTTAGTCAAGTTAAGTGTTCTGTTCAAGTTAGATTGTCTAAGCTTGACACTTAACCTGATTGCTGTTTAGTTTGTATTTAGTGCCCCAATTACTGCAGATGCACTGACTTAAAGCATCTTGAATTAAGACAAAGACCTAAGCATCTCAACCCATTCTAGGTTATCATTCAAAAGTACCCTAAGGTGCTTGTGAGATGCTGGCTTCTAGATCTATAGGTGCATGCAGTTCTAGGGTTAGGGCCTAGGCTAAATCCATTTGCGAAAAAGCCCTAGTTTTGAAGGGGGTAGTTTTGAATAAAACTAAATCGAAAAATTGATTTTATATTGCCAAAAAAAATTTTGAAGCGTAAGTAAAGCAGTCTTAATATTATTTTAGAAACTGATAAAGTAAGGCAGTTTAAAAAATCAGAAGTAGAGCAAACCTATTCTACTAAGCATAATCCTAACTGCCTTCTTAGTGAGCTGAACTCAGACTCAGGTAGGGGTTTAGTGAATATGTCAGCTAAGTTAGATTTAGAGTCCACATGTTTAAGGACTATTTCACCCCTGGCTACATGATCTCGTACAAAGTGGTGTTTTACTTCTATATGTTTAGTTCTGGAATGTTGGATTGGGTTCTTAGTCAGATTGATTGAGCTTATATTGTCAATGTAGACCTGAGTTTGAGTGTAATTAAGCTGGAAGTCTTTGAGAGTGTGCATCATCCATAAGAGTTGTGCGACACACTCCCCTAAAGCTACATACTCAGCTTCAGTTGTGGATAGAGCTACACAGTGTTGTTTTCTGCTGCACCAACTTACTAGACTATTTCCTAACAGTTGGCAGCTTCCACTTGTGCTCTTTCTATCTAATTTACAACCAGCGTAGTCAGAATCCGAGTATCCTAACAAGTCAAAGGTTGAGGTCCTAAGATACCAAATCCCTACATTTAGGGTGCCCTTAACATATCTTAGTATTCTTTTTAGGGCTGCTAAGTGCGTTTCCTTAGCATAGGTTTGGTATCTAGCACACATTCCTAAAGCAAAAAGGATATCAGGTCTGCTGGCTGTAAGGTACAGTAGACTTCCAATCATACTCCTATAAAGTTTAAGATCTACTGGTTTACCTTCAGGGTCACTATCTATTTTTACATTTGTGGCCATGGGGGTACTTATGCTTTTAGAGTTATCCATTTTAAATTTCTTTATTAACTCCTTAGCATATTTGGATTGATGGACATAGTTTCCATCCCTAGTTTGTTTAATTTGTAATCCTAGAAAGAAATTTAGTTCACCAACTAAGTTCATTTCAAATTCATTTTCCATTATTTTAACAAATTCTTTTAGAAAATTTGAGTTGGTGGACCCAAAGATTATGTCATCGACGTAGATTTTGGCAATAAAGATTTCTTTTCCTAGGGTCTTAATAAATAAGGTTGAGTCAATTTGTCCTTGTTTAAATTCTTTAGAAGTTAGGTAGGTTGATAAACATTTATACCAGGCCCTAGGTGCTTGTTTTAGTCCATAAAGTACTTTAGTGAGTTTGTAAACATAGTCAGGTCTTTCTAAGTCCTCAAAACCAGTGGGTTGTCCTACATAGACTTCTTCCTTAATGAATCCATTTAGAAAGGCTGACTTTACATCCATTTGGTACAGTTTAAATCCTTTATGGGATGCAAATGCTAATAACATCCTAATGGACTCAAGTCTAGCTACTGGGGCATAGGTTTCGTCATAATCTAACCCTTCTACTTGATTGAATCCTTTCGCTACTAAGCGGGCTTTATTTCAGACTATTTCTCCTTGATCATTTAGCTTATTCCTAAAAACCCACTTAGTGTCAATGATGGATTTGCCATCAGGTTTAGGTACTAGTTCCCAGACTTGGTTCCTCTTAAATTGGGCTAACTTTTCTTGCATAGCTATGATCCAATCAGGATCAGGTAAGGCTTCCTCTATAGTCTTAGGTTCAATTTTTGAAATCATTGCTATCTGACTAAGGTTCCTATAGGAAGACCTAGTTCTGACTCCTAAAGTTGGATCACCCATAATTTGATCAGTTGGGTGATTGAGTCTGGATTTCTTGGTTTTTCTGGAACTTGGTTCAGCCTCAGGTCCGGCTGGTCGATTTGGTTCAATATTTGATTCAACTACTTGGGTTGGTTCAATTATTGATTCAATTGGCTCAGTAGTTGGTTCAATAGTTGGTTCATCTAATGGTTTAATAAAGGTTCAATAGTTTGTTCATCTTCTTGATTAGTATTTGATGAAGTTAGATCTGGATTATCAGATTTTGTGTTGATCTCTTCATCAAATATTAGATTTATTGTTTCTTCAATTTTCTTAGTTTGTTTGTTGTAAACCCTATAGGCTCTTCTTGTTGTTGAATATCCTAGGAAAATGCCTAGGTTGACTTAGATTGGAATTTACCTAGATAGTCCTTGGTGTTTAGGATATCGATTTTGCACCCAAAGACCCTTAGGTAGTGTAGGTTAGGAAGTCTATGGTAGTATAATTCATAGGGTGTTTTATTGTGTCGTTTGTTGATTAGGACCCTATTTTGAATGTAGCAAGCCGTACTAATTGCTTCTACCGAATATTGGTTAGCTAGGTTGTGTTGGATCGAGAGAAACGATAGAGGGGGGGTGAATATCGTTAAACGCTTTTCAGATAAAAACTAGAGCAAGTACTCAGTGGAATAAAAACAATCGCGAACACAGGTAGTTTTACTTGGTTCGAAGCCTAGGTCGACTCCTACTCCAAGGCCCACGGTCGTTGACCGTTTTCTGCGGGTAATTCTATAAGTGCGCAAAAACAGTTTACAAGAGTTGTACAATTGTAGTATAGTAAACTGAAAGAAAATAGCTCTTCGTTACCGACGTCCGGTGTAGTTTATACTTCGGTGCAGATGGACGTCGTAGGCGCTTGAGTCATGAGTGGAAGGTTCCCGGAGCAGAGCGCTTTGAGTCGAAGAGCATGTTGGCGTTGGAAGAAGTGTTGTCTAAAGCCTTGGGGTCTAGGGCCCTTTTATAGCCCCTGGGTGCTCCCGGAATGTCGGGCACCCCCCCCCCCACGTGTCAGCCGATCCGCTTCCGTCTTGGTCGGCTCTGATCCCTTAAAACTCGGGATCAGGCTTTGACGGGGGCGCCCGGGTTGACCGGGTCTCCTCTTATCCATTGACTTCGCTGGGTTCTGCTTCGTTAGCTTCAACTGGGGGCGCTCGGGACGCTGGGGCAACCCGGGAGCATGGGGGCGCCCCGCCCATGAGCTGTCGAAGCCTGCCTTTGCTTCATGTGTTTTGTGTTCACCTTGGGGGCGCCCGGGACACTCCGGGCGCCCTGGTCAGCTGCTGCCTCACTCCTTTGAGGCTCTTTGAGCTGCAGACACTCATTCCTTCGGTCCTGCATCCAGGGTTAGTCCAAAACAACATAAAGCAGTAAGATGTTAGTTTATACAGCCTTAGCTGTCTTGGTTCTGACTTTGGGCCTCCAAAATGGAGCCCTAGGTCGAACCGATGCCTACTGTTCCCTCGACGGGGAACGCGTCCTCACCTACTCCTCTCAGGAGAATGTACCTGATGCCAACCGGCTCCTCCGGTTGGACTTTTGCCTAGCGGTCCTTCGCCAAGTGCCTAGCCGTCCTTCGCCAGGTCTTCAGTACCAAGCTGTCCTTCGCCTGGTGCCTAGCAGTCCTTCGCTAGGTCTTTGGATCCTGGCAATCCTTCGCCAGGTGCCTAGCAGTCCTTCGCTAGGGCTTTGGATCCTGGCAGCCCTTCGCCAGGTGCCTAGCAGCCCTTCGCTAGGACTTTGTTTCCTGGCAGCCCTTCGCCAGGTGCCTAGCAGCCCTTCGCTAGGACTTTGTTTCCTGGCAGCCCTTCGCTAGGACTTTTTCTGCACACTTGAGTAACATTGTTAGATCACCAATAATACTTAACTTTGAACCCTTTGCCAATATCAAAACAAGGTTCGATATGGTGCTTCCTGCACTAACAATCTCCCCCTTTTTGATTTATGGCAACACGATTCAAAGTAAGTAAAAATTACAACAGTTTAAGCAAGAAGGTTAAGACCAATAAAACATAGCAATTCTGAACAGTCTAAAACCAATGTAATTTGAACAGAAATTTTTTTTCTCATACTCCCCCTGAATCATTGTGTTATAAAATACTTAACTTAACACTTAACTTTGACCCTTCCTCCCTCTTTGACATATATCAAAAACAAACATGGGTGAACAAGGTAAAGTAAAAAGTTTTTGCAAACCTAAATTTTGTTACAAAACTTTTACTTGGCTTTGCAAAAAGAATTTTACTTAGGCAAAATTTTGAAGCCAAATTTCCCTAACAAATGGTTCAACTTTGAGAATTGGGAGAAAATTTGTTTTAAAAGACTTTGTTTGGAAAATACTTTGTGTATTTTGAAAAACAAAATCTTTAAAAAATTTCTAAACAAGTTTTTTTTTTAAAAAACTTTACTTAGAACCATTTGTCAAAATTTTCAAAAAGTTTTTGCTCAGACAAATTTACTAAGAAAAATTTTACTTAGAAAAAAACATATACTTAAAAACATTTGAAACATTTATACATACTTAAAAAATTTTGAACCACTAGAAATACTTGAAAGCACTTGAAGTAGTTTGAAATTTTAACAGCACTTGGCACTTAAAAATAATTTGAAGTACTTAGACATTTTTAAAGTACTTTACAAAATTCTTAGACCAATTTTAAAACACTTAAAAATACATAGCTTTTTGTGAAAATGAGATAAAAAAATTTCTCTCTCTTTTCTATTTCTCTCCCCCTTGGCCATATATCAATAAGGAGGTTTTGAAAGAAGATTTAAGAAAGAAATGTGTGTATCAGAGTTTATGAGCTTTGAAAATAAAAATACTTGTTATAATTCTGAAAGTATAGCAAGTAGCTTAAATTGTACCAATGAAAACTCCATTTTGAAAAGTATTGTGAATTTTAAAATATATTTTGTATTTGTAGGTAAGTTTTTAGAAAATTCACGTACTTAGAATACTATTGCTTTAGAAAAGTATTAGTACTATTTGAAACATTATATTTTGAAAAATAGAAGTACTTTTGAAAGATATTATGCAATTTTTGAAAAATATAACTACTTTTTAAAAAAATATGCATTTTTGAAAAATATGCAAGTACAAAAAAACAGATTGAGCCTTTTTGGAAAGTCTAGGTCTTTGAAAAATATAAATAATTTCTGAAAAGTATTATGCATTTTGAAAACATAATATTTTACTTGACTAGGTTTCTTTTCCAATCTGACACAATCCTAGGAAACTGTAACGCCCGCTTTTTTTTTTCTTTCTATTAAGCGGCGTTACGTTAACATACTTAGGGCATGTAGACATCATAAGGTAGCGGAATAAGACTTTTAGACTTATACATACATGCCCTACTACCATTCTTATCATAATGACATGGGAACTCGGCATATTGCCTTCATACTTAAACATCATATCATGTCATACTTAACATCGCATCATAGAGTTCCATAAGTCATTATTCAAGCATTCAAGCATATAAGTGACCAAAGTAAGGTTCTAGCATAATGATAAACACATGGTTTCCTGGGCCAAGTCACTACCACACACATGATTTCTTGCCCTCCTGCTGCTTCCTCATTGTCCCCGTGAATGATCTGCGATATAAGGAAATAAGACTATAAGCACACAGGCTTAGTAAGACTCTTTCCTACTCACAAAAACCATTCATCATCTCATAATGAGCACATGAAACATTAACATACTTGGTGCTCTACTTAGAACATAACAACTTGAATCACTTATCATATACTTGACATGGCATGATCATAAACATACGTGAACATTTTTATCATGGCATGAGACATGGCATAAACGTAAACATAGTAACCATTCTAAGCATGGCATAATACATGGTATAAACATAGCATAATAAACATGGCATAATACATGGTATAAACATAACATAATAACATTCCTAGCATGACATAATACATGGTATAAACATAACATAATAAACATTCCTAGCATGGCATAATACGTGGTATAAACATAGGCATACTTCCTATCATAGCATATGAGCATCCTCGTAACATAATCATGACATAGATCATTTACTCTCATGCATATTTCTTAACATGAAGCGTAAGCATAAAAATCTTAGCAGCATAGCATAATGCATAACATGAATGAATGCATGAGTGGAATGCATATACATAAGGATGCTTAACTTTTAAAAACATACTTTTAAATGCTTAAACATAATCATCATATCATTGGGGTCCCCGGCTTGTACCACATACATACATCATAGCGCGCATCCCTAGCAAGTCCGAGGTAGCGAGCCCCGACCTACTAGGGTAAGGACAACATAGTCGGTAGTCCCCGAACCGAGGCGTTCTTAAGGAGCACATCCCTGTTGCACAGCTCTGGTAGTGCTAGAACCGTGGACAGCATAGTCGGTAGTCCATAACCGGGGTGTTCTTAAGGTGCCCATCCCTTGGACCCATACTTCGGTCCGGTACAAGCCCATTCATAAAGTAAAATACTTTACATGTTTCATCACCCATAAGACATTCATAGCATAACCATGTTACATAAAGCATGACTTAACACATGCTTGTCCTTTCATCGTTCATACTTATTGCATAGCATCATGATGCCTGGAAGGCATGGGCATTATCTTCATTCATAAACATGGTATGCATCTTCTTTCATAAACATGACATGCATCATTCTTATCATAACATAAACATAACATACTTATCATGGCATCGTTCTTATCATGAACATAAACATAACATAAATATCATGGCATCATTCTTATCGTGAACATAAACCTAACATACTTATCATGACATCATTCATATCATGAACATACACAATATCATAGCATGGTTCTTAACATAACATGAGCATATAACATAGCATGGTTCTCTACATAACCTAAGCCTACATAGGTAGGACTTCCATAAACATGCTACCTACTATCCAAGTGCATGGCATAAAACATAAGACATTCATAATAAACCCTATTAAGCATGACATCCAAATCATAACATACAACATAAAACATGGTGCTTAAGGTTAGGGTTATAGGTAACATGAGTTCTACCACATGCTTGGACCTATATATATATATATATATATATATATATATATATATATATATATACTTCATGATAAGCATAAACCATCATTCTTTGAACCTTAACTCCACCCCAAACCCTAGATACATGGCTTGGCTGAAACCTATAGGGAGGAGTTCCATCAATTCCATAAACATGTGAGATAGCATAAGGTAAAGGAACAACCATACATTACCTATAAGACCATAGGGAGCCATTAGGGCTCATGATTAGGGTTAACTCTAACCTTTAGGCCCCCTTCCTAGGGCTGGCCGAAACCTAATAAGACATGGGTGCATGGAAAAATTCCATTAACATCCCCAATCAACCATTAAACATTCACCATACCATACCATAGGGTTATTAGGGCCCTTATTTGAGGTAAGCCCCTAACCCTTGGCCCTAGGCCCTTCTTGGCCGAACCCCATAAGGTCACAAAACCTTGTAAAAATTTCACATAAATCCCTTCCACCTCCCTTTGTATCATAAGGGTACACAGGATACATGAGTGAAGGGTTAAATCCAACTCTAGCCATGAAAATCCTATAATGGTACCCAACCCTAAGGGGTCTTAGGGTACTCCAAAAATTCCCATAAATTATATTTATTCTCTAAACATCATGAGAACACCTTAGAAAGCATAATCAAGATTTTTAACATCATCGTGGACCCCAAAACCTTGGTGGCCGAAAGTCATAAGGGTCTAAACATGATTTTTCTCAAATCAAAACCCAACACCAAACCATATATTATGCTAAAAATCATGAAAATCATAAGGAACTATTATACCACAGGTGAGGGAGTCTTACCTTGGTTGATCTTGATTTTTAGACCTTAAAAGAGAAGAAAATTGTAAATCCTTTGGACACTTGAACCCCTTTGCCCTTGTAGCCTTGGAAAACCTTTAGATCTTGGTGATGAGACCTTCTTGTGGAGTTTTCCAAGGGAGAACCTCTCCTTGAGGTTTCGGCTAGGATGAGGGGAGGAGGATGAAGAAAATGCAATTGATGGAAGGAAGAAGTAACTCCCAAACCCCCCTCTTTATAACTCATCAAGGAGGCAAATAAAGAGTCTCTTCATGACCCTTCATCTTCTTCGAAGCCTTAACCTATATCCACTTCATTTCCTCATAGAAATCCCTTGCTAGATGAGTTGGTTAAAGCATACATGGTTGTACAAGAGGTCCAAGGTTCAAATCCTTGGTCCATGCACTAATTTTTCTATTTTATTTTTATTTATTTTCTATAAATTTTGAAAATCCCTTAAAAATTCCCCCATAATTATGTAAATATTTCTCCTTAAAACCCCTTTATATTTATACTAATTTTCACCTAAAATCCACCAATAATTATGGTACTAAAAAGCCCATATAAGGCCCATTAGTGCCCTTTTTCCCCCAATTTAAATGAGAAAACATGGATTTTCTAGGCCAAAGTTCGCATTAATATTTCTAGGTCCTCGAAAAATTATCCAGACATGCTTAATATTTTAAGAAAATATTAAGAGAATTTTTCGGGTCGTTACAGAAACCTTGTTAGCTGCAAGGACATTTTCCTAAGTGTCCTGGAAATTCTCAAGACTCAAGCAAATATTATTTCAAAAGGTATAAAAAAATGATTTTATAAGCCACAATAATAATATTTTGTATGATAAATTACTTATGTTTTCGACATAATTTTGAAAATATAGTGTATGGAAACATATTATTTAGAATGTTTGATAACTCTTTTAATTTGACCTCCCCCTAAACATGATACAGTCCTTGGAAGCTTGTTGACCACAAGTATTCTTCCTCTGAGTTCTTAGGGTTCAGTTCAGATCAAAAGAATTATTTAATAATTTCAAAAATAATTGCTAAGGAGAATACTTGCTAGAAATAATTTCTTTTAGATTTAGACTCCCCATAAATTTGACACATCCTAGGAGTCCTTGTAGGTCATGAAGTGGACCTTCCTCTGTGTCTTTAGGGTTTGTCAAAATCAAAAGAGAATCAAGCACAATTCTTAAAATGAATTTTGAAATATTAACATTTAAAAAAAATGATTATATGATAGCATAGTTTTCGAAAAAAAACATGAGTGATAGTTTGAAAACATAGTATTTTTAAACTTCTTCTTTTAATTTGAACTCCCCCTAAACCTGACACAGTCCTAGGAGGCTTGTTGACCACAGGTTAATCCTCCTCTTAGTCTTAGGGTTTGATTCAAACAAAAAGAGAAGAAAACTAAGTTTAAAAAAGTATTTTGTTTTAATGATTTGAAATATAATTTCATTCTCCTATTTGAAAAAATGAATATAGAAAACTGAAAAGGGGAAATGATTTAAAAAATAGAAGTTTTTTTTAAGTCCCAAAAAAATATAAATATCTAAGCCCGGACTGTAGACAAAAAATTATCCTAAGTAATCCCAAGGTGACTTTTTGCCATACAAGAATAAACTGAATGTCTGAAAGAAATGTTTGTATAATGGTAAAGGAAAGAAATAAATGTTATGAAATAAATTTCAGGTTAGTGAACAAAAGAGACTTGATTTTAATTATAATGATTTGAAACATTAACTCTTAGTTAAAAAGTTAAATTTGATTTTTGAGAAAATTAAAATTTAGAGGGTTAAGTTTTTTTAGTTGAATTAAATTTTAATTTTGAAAGTTGTTTGGTTGAATTAAATTTGAATTTTAAAGGTTGTTGAATTAAATTTGAATTTTAAAAGTTAGTTGTATTAAATTTGAATTTTAAAAGTCAGATGAATTAAATTTGAATTTTAAAAGTCAGATGAATTAAATTTGAATTTTAAAAGTTAAATGAATTAAATTTGATTTTGATTGAGTTAAATTTAATTTATTAAGATTTAATTGAATTTAATTGATTTAATTAAGATTTAATTGAATTTAATTGACTTAATTAAGATTTAATTATTTAATTGATTTAATTAAGATTTAATTGAATTTAATTAAGATTTGATTTTGATTTAATTGAATTAATTTTGTTGGGTTGGACTCAACTTTTAGGTCCTATGCATCTCACCCATTTCTAAGTGACAAAATAAGATATCCTTAACTGTTTTATGAGATGCATATTTTAATAGAAAGATTTATTTTGAAAAGGTCATGATTAATTGTGAAAAGTTAAATTAATTTTTAAACCCAATTTAAATTTATTTTGAAAAGAGATATTTGAATCTAAAATTAACTGAAAATTTGTGTTAGATTCGAATTTAACAAAGAGTAAATTGAATTTGAATTTCAAAAATTAGCTTCCAGGACTTGGCGAGACACAAGGCCTTCTTTGGCCGTAGCCTTATTTGATCATCAACCCTTTCCTAGACAAAGCCTTTTAGTGAAATTTCATCTTCAAAATTACTTTTTGATAAATTCTGGTCTAACTAGTTTGGGTCTTGGATCGGTAGCTTCGGCTAGTTTCACCAGTCTAAAGAGACCAAGTAGTGTATACTTGACCTTATTAGAAAAGGCTTCCCTAACGTACTATCATCTCACCTCCACCCAATACTATGTTGTTCAAATTTCAGTTAAGTTGGTTCAGTCCTTAAACTAACCAGTCCTAATTCTAAGCAAAAAAAAAAACAAAACTAAAAATAAAAAGAAACACACAATTAAAGTAAACAATTATCTAAGTAAGGTCACAATTGGAGTAATACTCTGGATTTTCGAATTCCGCAAGATTATGAATTAAATTTTCTAACATATTGACCTTATGTTTTAGGGTTTCATTTTCTTGTTTCAATTTTCTGAAATTTGCCTTAATTAATTTACATGAATCAATCACATTATTCAAGGTAAATAACGGATTTTCAAATACTGTAAATTTACCTTTGTCGATTGTTTGTCCGGCATTCTTGGTAGCTCTTTTATCTATGCATTCACTTTGGTAATGCCCGAACTCCTGGCACTTGAAGCATTGGATGCGACTTTTGTCCCTTCGTGCTTTTGGAACTGGTTCCTTTGTCGCCATCGGTGGTGTCGTTTGAATCTTACGAGTAGGACACTCTGGTAGTGCCCTCTCTCCCTACATGTGTAACAAATTACATGATTTTTAAAATCTGAATTTACACTTTTACCTTTTGGTTCTTTATTGGGAATCTCCCCCTTGATTCTTGCCGCCTCGGATCTAGGCTCATCTTCTGATCTGTGTCTGAGTCGGACTCGGATACTAGTTGAAGCTCCTTCTTTGGTGGTTCTTTAGGATTTTTCCCTGCAATAGAATTTACACCTTCCTCGACCATTACAGTATCTGTTTGATTATTTAATTCTAATTTTGAAAAGAATTCAAAATCGGTTACCGTCTCAGTCAATTCGTCGTCTGATTTTGGTTCGACTATTTGTGCCTGGACCGACAGGGCAAGATAACTTACCTGATCTTCTTCTTCATCTGAGATCTCTTGATGAAGGTTAATCAATTTTTCCCTGATTTCTCTAGCACATCTGCATGGACCTACTAGCTCAAGTTGCTCTTTGGTTAGGCCATATTGTAGAATTGCAGTTGCCCTTGCATCGGTCTCGATTTGGTTGAGAGTTCGTTCATCCAATTTATCCCACTGGATTGATAACTCATCTTCTACGGGAAAAGAGAATCCCGTTTGGATGATCAGCCATAGGTCCATGTGGACTTTCAGAAGGGACTCCATTTGACTTCTCCAAAAATTGAAGTTCTTGCCAGAGAATAGCGATGGACGTGCACTGTTCCACTCTTGGTTGGCCATTTAATATAAACCTTGCACACAAACAAAACAACAAAAATGTACCAAGACTTGGTCTTGGATTAGTAATGCGGGAGAAGGGGAAAAATATCCCAAGATAAATGTTGAACGAATTTCGAGGCGAAATAATAATAAAATAATAAAAACAATTTATGACAAATTTTTAAAAATGTTGATTTGTCAATTCTGAAAAGAAATAAGAATTCAACGTTGAAAATTTTGCTCGAATTAAGGTAACATGAATTTCGAGAAAAATATTAAAATAATAATTTAAAAAAAATTTATGACAAATTTTTAAAAATTGATCGTTTTATCAATTCTAATGAATGGTGAAAAAATAAGAATTCAAAATTGAAAAAGGCGAACAAGATCGAATGGTGTTGCACCAATCTCGATTAACAAAAAGAAATGAAATGAACTGAAAAATTTCGTAAATCCGAAAATAAATCTCAAATTGGTGGTTGTACCAAATTTGAGCTTCCCCGCTCTGATACCACTTGTTGGATCGAGAGAAATGATAGGGGGGGGTGAATATCGTTAAATGCTTTTCGGATAAAAACTAGAGTAAGTACGCAGCGGAATAAAAACAATCGCGAACACAGGTAGTTTTACTTGGTTTGGAGCCTAGGTCGACTCCTACTCGAAGGCCCACGGTCGTTGACCATTTTCTGCGGACAATTCTATAAGTGCGCAAAAACAGTTTACAAGAGTTGTACAATTGTAGTATAGTAAACTGAAAGAAAATAGCTCTTTGTTACCGACGTCTGGTGTAGTTTATACTTCGGTGCAGATGGACGTCGTAGGCGCTAGAGTCGTGAGTGGAAGGTTCCCGGAGCAGAGCGCTTTGAGTCGAAGAGCAAGTTGGCGTTGGAAGAAGTGTTGTCTGAAGCCTTGGGGTCGAGGGCCCTTTTATAGCCCCTGGGGGCGCCCGAAACGTCGGGGGCGCCCCCCACGTGTCAGCCGATCCGCTTCCATCTCGGTCAGCTCTGATCCCTTAAAACTCGGGATCAGGATTTGACGGGGGCGCCCGGGTTGACCAAGTCTCCTCTTATCCGTTGGCTTCGCTGGGTTCTGCTTCGTTAGCTTCAACTGGGGGCGCCCGGGACGCTGGGGGCGCCCGGGAGCACGGGGGCGCCCCGCCCATGAGATGTCGAAGCCTGCCTTTGCTTCATGTGTTTTGTGTTCACCCTGGGGGCGCCCGGGACACTCCGGGCGCCCTGGTCAGCTGCTGCCTCACTCCTTTGAGGCTCTCTGAGCTGCAGACACTCGTTCCTTCGGTCCTGCATCCAGGGTTAGTCCAAAACAACATAAAGCAGTAAGATGTTAGTTTATACAGCCTTAGCTGTCTTGGTTCTGACTTTGGGCCTCCAAAATGGAGCCCTAGGTTGAACCGACGCCTACTGTTCCCTCGACGGGGAACGCGTCCTCACCTACTCCTCTCGGGAGAATGTACCTGATGCCAACCGGCTCCTCCGGTTGGACTTTTGCCCAGCGGTCCTTCGCCAGGTGCCTAGCTGTCCTTTGCCAGGTCTTCAGTACCAAGCTGTCCTTCGCCTGGTGCCTAGCAGTCCTTCGCTAGGTGTTTGGATCCTGGAAGTCCTTCGCCAGGTGCCTAGCAGTCCTTCGCTAGGGCTTTGGATCCTGGCAGTCTTTCGCCAGGTGCCTAGCAACCATTCGCTAGGACTTTGTTTCCTGGCAGTCCTTCGCCAGGTGCCTAGCAACCATTCGCTAGGACTTTGTTTCCTGGCAGCCCTTTGCCAAGTGCCTAGCAGTCCTTCGCTAGGACTTTGTTTCCTGGCAGCCTTGGCCAGGTGCCTAGCAGCCCTTCGCTAGGACTTTGTTTCCTGGCAGCCCTTCGCTAGGACTGTTCCTGCACACTTGAGTAACATTGTTAGATCACCAATAATACTTAACTTTGAACCCTTTGCCTATATCGAAACAAGGTTCAATATGGTGCTTCCTGCACCAACAGGTTGAATTCGTTGAGCATAGCCCTAGCGGCTTCCTGTAGGGTTCTATTTTTTCTTTCGACTATCCCATTTTGCTGGGGGGTTCTAGGACATGAAAATTCGTGTCCATACCCATTTACCTTACAAAATTTCTCGAACCGTTGATTTTCAAACTCGCCCCCGTGGTCACTCCTAAGTCTTTTAATTTTGGTATCATTTTAATTTTCAATTAACTTACAAAAATCATTGAATAGTTTTAGGGTTTCCTCTTTGGTCTTTATAACCTAACCCAGGTAAACCTAGAGTAATCATCAACTATTAGTACCGGTTTCCGCTTAGTGACTTGGCTCCATGTGAATCAAATAGGTCAAGGTGCAGGAGCTCAAGTGTGATTTGAGTTAGAGCAAACTGAATTAGTTTGTGATTAGACCTGGTTTGTTTACCTTGATTTCATGATTTACATATTATGTTTTCATGATTCTTAATTTTAGGGATACCTTTAATTAGGCCAAGTTGGGTGATTTTTGAAATTATTCTCAGATTAGTACCTAATCTCCTATGCCAGAGGTTTGATTGTTCTAACTGAGTTAACATGCATTTAGGTACTAGAGGTAGGTTTATAGTGTAAACATTATTTTTTCTAGTGCCCTTAAGCATGATTTCTGAGTCTTACAGATTTCTAATCAGGCAGTTAGAGTTGGTAAAGGTAACTACATAACCAGTATCACACAATTGACTTATGCTAAGCAAGTTAAATTTAAAATCTTCAACCAAAAGAACTTTCTTAATAACAAAGTCAGATTTAAGTTTAATGTTACCTGACCCAATCACCTTGAGTGTAGCATTGTTGCCGAATGCTACTGAGCTTAGGTTTTTCAACTTGAGTTTGGTGAATTTCAATTTATCCCCAGTCATGTGTCTGGAGCACC
The DNA here is from genome assembly GCA_024364735.1 of Boesenbergia rotunda. NCBI lineage: Eukaryota > Viridiplantae > Streptophyta > Magnoliopsida > Zingiberales > Zingiberaceae > Boesenbergia > Boesenbergia rotunda. Next base: position 431,367 of record JAGFNQ010001219.1, on the reverse strand, counting down.
CGCTATCCAACATCCATTGGCCCAAATCTTTATGTTCCTACACATAAAGAGTTTTCTTGATTTGGATCCAATTAGAATCAGGAATAGCCTAAATTGATTTTCACAACCTAATCTGTCTCACCCAATCTAAAGTTGTCAATCACGTTAGCCTTAAGGGTTTTTGTGAGACAGGTTTTAATTGATAGAATTATTTTAAAAAATCATGATTTATTTTGAAAACCTTAAATTAATTTAATTTTGAAAACAGTTAATTTTGAATTTATTAAAAAATGTTTGAATCTACAATTAACTGAAAATTTGTGTTAGATTCGAATTTGACAAAGAATAATTTGAATTTGAATTTCAAAATTGGCTTCCAGGTCTTGGCGAGGCACTAGGCCTTCTTTGGCCGCAGCCTTATTAGATCATCAACCCTTTCCTTGACAAAGCCTTTTAATGAAATTTCATTTTCAAAATTATTTTTTGAAAATTCTGGTCTAACTAGTTTGGGTCTTGGATCGGTAGCTTCGGCTAGTTTCACCAGTCTAAAGAGACAAGTAGAGTATACTTGACCTTATTAGAATTGGGTTCCCTAACGTACTATCATCTCACCGCCACCCAATACTATGTTGTTCAAATTTCAATTAAGTTGGTTCAGTCCTTAAACTAACCAGTCCTAAGTCTAAGCATGATAAATTACAGAAATTAAATAAACAAGCAATCATGCAATTTAAAAAGAAAAATTGAAATTTATCTAACTATAAATATTGTTTTTAATTTGGCTCCCCCTGGACTAAAGCCACGATAATGGTTTGGTAAGATGTGAATCTTGTCCTTGTGGATCCAATATTGATTTGACCCAGTTTGATTATTCAGACATAGTTTGGGTACCCATGCTTGAATTTTAGGTCTAGTCTGATTCAGTACAGCATAGTATGATCTTTGTCTAGACTTAGTCCTATAGCCTAACCCGGATCGATTTAGAACTGACTTCTGTTTTCCAAGAATCATGTTTAGACCCTTGGAACCAGAAGTGAACCGTTCTAATGCTGTTCTGAGGTCCTTGACTTGAGTTTTCAAGAAGGAGTTCTCTTTCTCAAGTTTTTCAACTTGAGTAGAGGTTCCTTCTTGAACCTTCTCAGTTAAGGATCCAGAGTCAACTCCCTCTTTCAGGAGTTTTACTTCCTGTCGGAGGGATTCGACTCGGATTTTGGCTTTTGCCAAGTTTCGAGAAAGATATGTAATTAATTCGTTTAATTGACTTCTAGAAAAAGCACTTACAGTGATTCCGCCATCCTCTGAAAACGTGAGATTGCCGTTGTCTGGCTCCGATTTTGACTCTGTCTCGATTTCTTCTGAGGCGGTTAGTGCAAGCAGGTTCGACTGTGGGGTCTCTTCTTCTTGTTCGGAGGAAGACTCGTCCCACGTTGCTTGAAGAGCCTTCTTTCTTCTTGCTTTCTTGGCTTCTTTTAGGTTAGGGCATTCCGATTTGAAATGACCCTTTTTGTTGCATTCGAAACAAGTCACACTTGATTTGTTCTTCGTTGGTTCAGCTGGATCGTCCTTCTTTCGGCTGGCTTTTCTTCTGTTGGATAGATTCTTCAATTCCTTGTAATAGTTCCGGGCAAGCCGGACCAGCTTGGGTCGATCTCCTTCGCTGACTTCTGAGTCTGAATCTGAATCAGACTCGGGCTCAGGTTGAGGCTTCTTATTGGTTGTCTTTCCAGTTTTACCTGCAATAAAGGCAATGCCTTTCTCGGCCAGTGTGCAGATAGTCTGCTAATGTAATTCAAGTTCGGAAAATAGTTCATCTAATTTGATTTTAGACAAATCCCTTGAAACTTTGTACGCATCTACCATAGATGCCGACAAGGTGTTTCTTTGGAAGGCGTTAAGGGTATACCTGATCAGATCACGGTTCTCTACCTTGTGACCGATGGTGTGTAGACCATTCATCAGCTCCTGAATTCTGGCGTGGAGCTGAGCTGCAGATTCGTTGTCGTTCATCTTGATAGTATACAGCTTGTTCAGAAGTAGGTCCCTCTTGCTGATTTGGGTGTCGGAGGTTCCTTCGTGTAATTCAATCAGCTTACCCTAGAGTTCTTTTGCGCTGTTGAATGGACCAACCCGGTTCAGCTCCTCTTTAGTTAGGCCACATTGGAGCGTTTGGGTCGCTTTGGCATCAGCTTCAATTTTCTTTTTGAGTGAAGCGTCCCAATCAGTGTAAGATTCTTGTTCTCCGTCAGCATTCTTTGGTATTTCCAGTCCGGACTGGATTATGATCCACATGTCCACCTGAGTTTTCAGGTGGACCTTCATCCTGTTCTTCCAGTAGGAGAAGTCCTCTCCACTGAAGAGCGGTGGTCTTGCGGTACTGAAGCCTTCTTGCATGGCCGTTAAGTATTTATTGAGTGGTGTTGGATTAGTAGTGCGGGAAAAAATAATTATTGAGTGGTGTTGCACCGGTCTCGATTAACGATAAAATTTCAATGAAAAAAAATAATTTGAAGAAAATCTGAAAAATTCTCAAATTCGTGGTTGCACCAAATTTGAGCTTCCCCGCTCTGATACCACTTGTTGGATTGAGAAGAACGATAGAGGGGGGGTGAATATCGTAAAACGTTTTCGGATTCGTAAAGAGAATAAGCAGCGGAAAATAGAGAAACACACACGCGAACTCAAGCGATTTTACTTGGTTCGGAGTCGCGGTCGGCTCCTACTCCAAGGCCCACGGTCATTGACCGTTTACTGTGGGCAATTCTATATGTGCGCAAATGTTTACAGAGAAAATTTTATAGTTGTAGTACAGTAAACAGAAATTTAAGCTCTTTCGTTATCGACGCCCGGTGTGGATTGTACTTCGGAGCAGAGGGTCGTCGTCGGCGCTTCAATCTCGAGATGGGAGGTTTCTGGAGCAGAGCGCTTGAGTAGAAGAGCGTATTGGCATTGGAAAGTTGTGTTGAGAAGCCATAGGGGTCGAGCCCCTTATATAGTGCACCTGGGGGCGCCGTGGACGTTGGGGGCGCCCTCCACGTGTCTCCCGAACCGCAAAGCCTCTATCCGAACTCGGTCAGCCCTTATCCCTCCAGGATCAGGCTCGATGCTTGACGGGGGTGCCCATGAAGCAGGGGGCGCCTGGGTTGACTCAATCAACTGGCTTCTCGGCTGGATAAACTCTATCCGCCTCGTTGGCTTGAGCCCAGGGCGCCCAATGCATCCGGGGCGCCCGGGAGCTTGGGGGTGCCCCGCCCAGTGAGCTTCCGAAGCGTTACTTGCTCAGCTTGTCTTGCCTTCACCTTGGGGGCGCCCGAGAACTCCAGGGCGCCCTGCCTAGCTGCTGCCCCTCTCCTTTGGGGCGTTCTGAGCTGCAGAAACTCGTTCCTTCGGTCCTGCATCTAGGGTTAGTGCCACACAAAACAAAGCAAGAATGTAAATTTTACAGCCGTAGATGTCTTGGTTCTGACTTTGGGTCTCCAAAATGGAGCCCTAGGTCGAGCCGACGCCTACTGTTCCTCGACGGGGAACGCATCCTCATCTACTCCTCTCAGGAGAGTTTACCTTTTGCCAACCGGCTCCTCCGGTTGGACTTTTGCCCGATGCACCTGACCAGGTCTTCGTGCCCACCTTCCGAGCAGGTCTTCGGTGCCCAGCTCCTTGCCAGGGCTTCGTGCCCAGTCCTCGACCAGGACTTCGTGCCCACCTTCCGAGCAGGTCTTCGGTGCCCAGCTCCTTGCCAGGGCTTCGTGCCCAGTCCTCGACCAGGACTTCGTGCCTAGTGTACCTAGGGCTTCTTTTCCTGTACACTTAGTGAACATGTTAGATCAACATTGTATCTTAACTTTTGAACCCTTTGCCATTATCAAAATCTACCTACACCAACACTCTCTACATTATCTCACTATCGATTCAACCAATCGATATAATGTAGATAAGAACCTACTACCCAAGGACATTATTAAACTTAGTTATTTGGCACAAATACAAAGTAAGTATAATAACCAGACATGCCTTTATTAATGATTGAATATGATACAAAAAGTCCCTAGTCAATCATCACATAATTGGCTCTAGGGCTCCTATTAACAATCTCCCACTAGCACTAGTGTCAATCACTGTATTATCTAATACCCATTGACCTGGTATGACCATCATGCTTCCTTTGTGTCAAACCCTTGGTCAAAGGATCTGCGATGTTAGAATCAGTGTGTACTCTGCATATCCTCACATCTCCTCTATTGATGATCTCTCGAATGAGATGGAAGCGCCGTAGTATGTGTTTGATCTGCTGATGAGAGCGAGGTTCCTTAGCCTGCACAATAGCCCCATTGTTCTCACAATAGAGGTCGATTGGGTCTACTGTGCTTGGAACCACACCAAGCTCTGTAATTCCGGATCCAAACAGCCTCTTTTGCCGCCTCAGACGCGGCAATATACTCGGCCTCTATTGTAGAATCTGCGACTGTGTCCTGCTTCGAACTCTTCCAGCTCACAGCGCTACCATTCAGGCAAAATATATACCCTGACTACGATCTAAAATCATCCCTGTCTGTTTGGAAGCTTGCGTCACTGTACCCCTTTACAGCTAGCTCCTCATTGCCTCCAAAAATCAAGAAATATTCTTTCGTCCTTCGTAAGTACTTAAGAATATTCTTGACAGATGTCCAGTGACTTTCACCTGAATCTGACTGGTACCTGCTCGTCATACTCAAAGCATACGAGACATCTGGACGAGTACAAAGCATGGCGTACATGATAGACCCTATAGCGGATGCATAAGGGATCTGATCCATATGGTCTCTCTCCTCCTTAGAAGAGGGACCTTGAGTCTTCGAAAGACTCACACCATGTGACATTGGCAGAAATCCCTTATTGGAATTCTGCATGGAAAAACGATTAAGCACCTTGTCAATATATGTACTCTAACTTAAGCCAAGCAATCTCTTAGATTTATCTCTATAGATCTTGATGCCTAGGATATAGGCTGCTTCACCTAAGTCTTTCATTGAGAAACAATTCCCTAGCCACGTCTTCACAGACTGTAGTGAAGGGATATCATTCCCAATGAGGAGTATATCATCACCGTACAAGATTAGGAAGATAACTGTGCTCCCCTAACCCTCTTGTAGACACAGGGTTCATCTTCATTCTTGATGAAACCAAACGCTTTGATTGCATCATCGAATCGAAGATTCCAGCTTCGAGAAGCTTGCTTTAGCCCATAAATAGACCTTTGCAATTTACATACCTTTCCAGCATGCTCTAGATCTACAAAACCCTTAGGTTGTGTCATGTACACATCCTCGAGTAAATTCCCATTTAGGAATGCGGTTTTGACATCCATCTGCCAGATCTCGTAGTCATGGTAAGCTGCAATAGCAAGCATGATCCAAATAGACTTAAGCATCGCCACTGGTGAAAAGGTTTTATCATAGTCGATACCATGAATTTGTTTGAAACATTTAGCTACCAATCGCCCTTTATAGGTATGCATGCGTCCATCCATGTCAGTCTTTCTTCTAAAGACCCACTTACATCCAATGGGTTTAATCCCGTCAGGTGGATCAACCAAAGTCCATACTTGGTTAGTGTACATGGATTCCATTTCGGATCTCATAGCCTCTAGCCATTTCTCAGAATCTGGTCTCATCACAACTTCTTGATAGGATGTAGGCTCATTCAACTCAATGAGCATAACATCATCATGGTCAGACAAGAGAAATGAGTATCTCTCAGGCTGATGACGTATCCTATCAGATCCGCGAAGAGGTTGGTCTACTTGAACAGCATGTTGTTCCACAACTTCTTGTGCAACAATCTCATGATCCACAACATCTTGTGGTGCCTATTCAATGCCCATTAAGGCCTCAGTACTATCTGCATCTTGAACTTCTTCAAGATGGATTTTACTCCCACTAGTTCTTCTAGAAATAAACTCCTTTTCTAGAAAAATACCATTTCTAGCGACAAACACTTTGCCTAGTGTGGGATTGTAAAAGTAATATCCCTTTGTTTCCTTGGGATATCCTACAAAATAGCACTTATCAGACTTGGGTCCTAGTTTATCTGAGACTCAACGTCGAACGTAAGCCTTACAACCCCAAATCTTCATAAAAGACATCGTGAGACTCTTCCCAATCCATATCGTATATGGTGTCTTTGTGACGGCCTTTGATGGAACTCGGTTAAGTGTGAAAAGAGTCGTCTCTAGAGCGAATCCTTAGAAGGAAGTAGGAAGGTCTATCTGACTCATCATCGATCGTACCATATCTAATAGAGTACGATTTCTCCGCTCGGTTCCATTGTGGTGTTCCAAGTGGAGTGAGTTGGGATATGATCCCACACTCTGCTAGATGGTCACGAAACTCTTGGCTAAGGTATTCACCACCTCGATCTGATCGAAGCATCTTAATACTCTTGCCAAGTTGGTTTTGTACTTCACTTTTGAATTCTTTGAACTTTCGAAAGGATTCCGACTTGTGTTTCATGAGATACACATAACCGTATCTACTGACATCATCAGTGAAAGTGATGAAGTACTGATAGCCTCCTCTAGCTGCGACATCGAAAGGTCCACATACATCAGTTGTAACGCCCGCTTTTTTTTTTCTTTCGTAAGCGGCGTTACGTTAACATGCTTAGGGCATGTAGACATCATAAGGCAGCGGAATAACTTTAACTTATACATGCCCTGTTATCATTCTTAACTTAATGACATAGGAACCTTAGCATATTAACTTTGAACTTAAGCATCATATCATATCATGTCATACGTAACATCATATCATAAGGTTCCACAGGTCATTATTCAGACATATAAGTAACCAAGGTGAAGTTCTAGCATAAACCGTAAACATAAAGTTTCCTGGGCCAAGTCACTACTACACACATGCGTTCTTGCCCTCCTGCTGCTTCCTTCATTGTCCCCTTGAATGATCTGCGGTATAAGGAAATAAGACTATAAGCACACAGGCTTAGTAAGACTCTTTCCTACTCACAAAACCATTCATCATTCATCATCTCATAATGAGCACATAAAACATTAACATACTTGGTGCTCTACTTGGAACATAACATCTTACATCACTTATCGTATACATAGCATGACATGAACATAAACATAGTAGACATTCTAAGCATGGCATAATTCATGGCATAACTCATAAACATAGTAGACATTCTAAGCATGGCATAATTCATGGCATAAATCATAAACATAGTAGACATTCTAAGCATGGCATAATTCATGGCATAAATCATAAACATAGTAGCATGACATCTTTCATGGCATAAATCATAAACATAGTAGCATGGCATCTTTCATGGCATAAATCATAAACATAGTAGCATGCTAAGCATGGCATAATACTTGGCATGAACATAAACATAATGAACATTCTTCCTATCATAACATATGAGCATCTTCTTAACATTATCATGGCATAGATTATTTGTTCTCATGCATATTTCTTAACATGAAACGTAAGCATAAAATCTTATCATCATAGCATAATGCATAACATGAATGGAGGCATGAGTGGAATGCATATACATATATGGATGCTTAGTTTAAAATCATACTTTTCATGAACATACTTTTCATAAACATACTTTTTCATAATGAATGCATGGGCAATGCATATATATCATAAGGATGCTTAATCTTTAAAAACATACTTTTCATTTCTTAAACATAATCATCATAACATCATTTGGGGTCCCCGGCTTGTACCACATACATACATCATAGCGCGCATCCCTAGCAAGTCCGAGGTCGCGAGCCCCAACCTACTAGGGTAAGGACAGCATAGTCGGTAGTCCCCGAACCGAGGCGTTCTTAAGGTGCCCATCCCTGTTGCACAGCTTCGGTAGTGCCAGAACCGTGGACAGCTTCGGTAGTCCAAAACCGGGGCGTTCTTAAGGTGCCCATCCCTTGGACCCATACTTCGGTCCGGTACAAGCCCATACATAAAGTAAAATACTTTTCATGCTTCATCATTCATAAAACATTCATGGCATCTTCATCATAGCATAACTTGTTACGGCCCGCCCGTCTACCGGCCCATTTACCGGTCCTCACGACCGTCGTACCGTCGACCATCGACCGTGCCGTTTAGCATATTTATGCCTTAAAGACATAAGCATCATCTTTCATTCATCATACTTGTCATTCCTCATTTTCATTCTTAGACATGGCATATGTACACATCATTCATAGAGCATGGCATACATTCATATTATCCTAAACATGGCATATCATTCATAAACATGACATATCATTCATAAACATGGCTTATCATTCGTAAACATGGCATATCATTCATAAACATGGCATATCATTCATAAACATAGAATATCATTCGTAAACATTGCATATCATTCAAAACATGACATATCATTCATAAACATGGCATATCATGCATAAACATGGCATATCATTCATAAACATGGCATATCCTTCATAAACATGGCATATCATTCATAACATGGCATATCATTCATAAACATGGCATATCATTCATAAACATGACTTATCATTCGTAAACATGACATATCATTCATAAACATGGCATATCATTCATAAATATGGCATATCATTCGTAAACATGGCATATCATTCATAACATGGCATATCATTCATAAACATGGCATATCATGCATAAACATGGCATATCATTCATAAACATGGCATATCCTTCATAAACATGGCATATCATTCATAAACATGGCATATCATTCCTAAACATGGCTTATCATTCGTAAACATGGCATATCATTCATAAACATAGCATATCATTCATAAACATAGCATATCATTCGTAAACATGGCATATCATTCATAACATGGCATATCATTCATAAACATGGCATATCCTTCATAAACATGGCATATCATGCATAAACATGGCATATCATTCATAAACATGGCATATCCTTCATAAACATGGCATATCATTCATAAACATGGCATATCATTCCTAAACATGGCTATCATTCGTAAACATGGCATATCATTCATAAACATAGCATATCATTCATAAACATAGCATATCATTCGTAAACATGGCATATCATTCATAACATGGCATATCATTCATAAACATGGCATATCCTTCATAAACATGGCATATCCTTCATAACATGGCATATCATTCGTAAACATGGCATATCATTCGTAAACATAGCATATCATTCGTAACATGGCATATCATTCATAAACATGGAATATCATGCATAAACATGGCATATCATTCATAAACATGGCATATCATTCATAACATGGCATATCATTCATAAACATGGCATATCATTTGTAAACATGGCATATCATTCATAAACATGACATATCATTCATAAACACAAATCACATCTTACCATGGGACCCTTACTTGAAATAAATCTTAACTTTTACCCTATTAACCCTTCTTGGCCAAAACTTGTGGAGTCCCAAGGCCATGTGAAAATTCACATAATCACCATCCATCATCCTTATATCATGGCAACACATAAACATATGCTTGAAGTTAAAGACTCAACCCTAACCCTTGGGTCCTTGGGGTTGGCCGAACCATATGGGGCCTCTAGGGTACTCCAAAAATTCCAAAAAATTATACTTAACCTCTACACATCATAAGGGAACATTAAATAACATTATCATGATTTTTATCATAATTATAGACCTTTAAAACATGGTGGCCGAAACCCTTAAACTCAGGGTTCTTAGTTTTTGTTTCTTTCATGTTGGCCGAAACCCTAGGGTGTCCTAGGTTACTCCAAAAATTCCCAAAAATTATACTTAACTTCTAAACATCATAATAGAACATTAAATAATATTATCATGATTTTTAGAATAATTATAGACCTTTAAAACATGTTGGCCGAAACCCTTAAACTCAGGGTTCTTAGTTTTTGTTTCTTTCATGTTGGCCGAAACGCTAGGGTATCCTAGGGTACTCCAAAAATTCCAAAAAATTATAATTAACTTCTAAAAATCATAAGGGAACATTAAATAACATTATCATTATTTTTATCATAATTATAGACCTTTAAAACATGGTGGCCGAAACCCTTAAACTCAGGGTTCTTAGTTTTTGTTTCTTTCATGTTGGCCGAAACCCTAGGGTATCCTAGGGTACTCCAAAAATTCCCAAAAATTATAATTAACTTCTAAACATCATAAGGGAACATTAAATAACATTATACAGATTTTTATCATAATTTTAGATCTTAAAAACATGGTGGCCGAAACCCTTAAGCATGAGGGTCTTGGTTTTCTTTCCTTTCAACATCCAATTCGAAAACCAACCACTATATCATACTAAAAATCATAAAAAATCATAGGGAACTATTATACCATAGGTGAGGGAGTCTTACCTTGGGTTTCTAAATTTTTAGACCTTGGATGGAGAGAAGGAAGAAGACTTGATGTCTCTTAACCACACCTAGTCCTTGGATCCTTGTAAGAACTTTAGATCTTGGGAGATGGAGCCTTGGTGGAAACTTTTCCAAGGGGAACTCTTCCTTAGAATTTCGGCTAGAATGAGGAGGGAGGAGGGGAGCAAATGCACTTGATGGTGAAGAGAAGTAACCCCCCAAACCCCCTCTTTATAGCTCCTTTAAAGAGGCAAATGAAGAGTCTCTCCATGACCCTTCATCTCCTTCTACTTCTTAACCAACCTCCACTTCATTTACTCATAAGTATTCCTTGCTAGGTGAGTTGGTTAAAGCATTCATGGTTGTACAAGAGGTCCAAGGTTCAATCCTTGGCCCATGCACATTTATTTTTATTTTATTTAAACCTTTTCCTCTAATTTTCGAAAGTTCCCTTTTATTTCGAAAATTCTCCAAAAATCACCCATAATTATGCTAATATTCCTAAATAAAATTCTTTTATATTTATATTAATTTTACCTAATTTATATTAATTTTACCTAATTAATCCCCATTTTTGGAGCCCATTTAAAGCTCATTAGTACCTAATTTCTCCATTAAAATAGAAAATTTAGGCTAAGACTTACCCATAATCATGCTAATATGCCTAATTAAATCCTATTTATATTTATACTAATTATTACCGAAATTCACCTATAATCATGGTACTAAAAAGCCCACATAAAGCCCATTAGTACTTAGTTTTCTCAATTTAAATGAGAAAACATGGATTTTCTAGGCCAAAGTTCTCCTTAATATTTCTAGGTCCCTTGGAAAATTATTTAAACATGCTTAATATTTTAAGAAAATATTAAGAGAATTTTCTGGGTCGTTACATCAGTATGTATGAGTCCTAACAAGTCTGTCGCTCTTTCACCGTGTCCACTAAATGGAGTCTTGGTCATCTTGCCTAGAAGACAAGATTCACATGTCTCATATGATTCATAATCAAATGAGTCCAGTAATCCATCCTTATGGAGCTGGGATATACGACTCTCATTTATATGTCCTAAGCGACAATGCCAGAGATATGTTTGGTTCGTATCATTGGGTTTGAACCTTTTGGTATTTATATTATAGATTGGGTTCTCAAGGTCTAGAACATAGAGTCCATTCATAAGTGGTGCATTACAATAGAACATGTCATTTAACATTATAGAACAACATTTGTCCTTTATGATAAATGAAAAGCCTTTCTTGTCCAAACAAGATACTGAAATTATGTTCTTAGTCAATGCAGGTACATAAAAGCACTCCTCTAGTTCTACGATAAGCCCAGTGGGCAAAGACAAGGAATAAGTTCCTACAGCTATGGCCGCGAGCCTTGCTCCATTGCCTACTCGTAGGTCCACTTTGCCCTTTGTCAATGATCTATCTCTTTGAAGGCCCTGCACATTAGTACAAATGTGAGACGTGCATCCGGTATCTAATATCCAAGAAGAAGAGATAGATACATTGACTTCTATAACAAAAATACCTGAAGCAGAAGTCTCACTTCTTTTCTTCTTTACTTCCTCCAGGTAATGCTTGCAGTTCCTCTTCCAATGTCTGGTCTCACCACATTGGAAGCAGGTCCCTTCCTTAGGCACCTTATCTTTAGCTTTGGATGTAGTAGAGTTGGCCTTGCCTTTTGCTTGAGTCTTACCCTTTTCTTTAGGCTTCCATTTGCTTTTACCCTTTTGTAGCATCAGTATATTACTGGTTTTGGTTTTCTTGAGATTAGGTTTAGCAGTTCTTAACATGCTGAGCATCTCAGGCAAAGGCTTGTCAATTTCATTCATGTTGTAGTTCATGACAAATTGATTATACCCCTCGGCAATGATTGCAGGATAAGGTCCGTTGCCTATTCTTGGCCCAGTGGAAATCCTAGTCTTTCAAGGTTCTCGACATACCCAATCATCTTGAGTATGTGAGTTCCTACAGGAGTTCTTTCTTGCATCGTGCATGCAAATAGGACTTTAGACACCTTAAACCGCTCGTGCCTAGATTGCCCTTGATATAGTTGCTTTAGATGCTCAACCATCTCATGTGCATTCATGTTCTCATGTTGCTTCTGAAGCCTAGAGTTCATGGTGGCAAGCATAAGACATAATACATCAAGTGCATCATCCTGATGCTTCTTGTAAGCATCCTTTTCGGCACGGGTAGCGGTAGCGGCGGGTGCTTCTGGAAGAGATTGCTCTAGGACGTACAATTTTCGTTCTTGTTTGAGGACTATCCTCAAGTTTCTGTACCAGTCCATGAAATTAGCTCCGTTGAGCTTGTCCTTCTCAAGGACAGATCGCAGAGAGAGTATTTGACGTGTTAGATGACATGGTGATCTACAACAGTAGAATTATGCAGAATAAGTATCATATCTAATTCATTTAATTAAGCCTTTAATTAAATGATGCTCCCACTGAATCGTAGAGCTTTGGTTGGGGCTAGACATGGATGTAGGCAAACTCAATTTACCAACACTACAAGCTCCAAACCAAATAGCAATCATTATTCATCTGGGATAAGATCCATATTATAATTCATCTTGAGTTAGCTTTGGCTAATCGCCCAAGACTTGGTATAATTAGGTAGGTAACATTTTACCAATTACATCTCATGCAACTCTTTGAAACAAAGGGTCAAGATCCACATTACACATCATCTTGGGTTAGCTTTGGCTAATCGCCCAAGACATGGAATAATTGTTCTCTTACCCAATTTTCCCAACTTTTGGGATATGCCTCCAAGTTTCTCAATCTAATTGAGGGGACTTAGTTAAGTCTCACCCAAAGTTTGATAACGGGACATCACAATTGTCCACTCGCACTCTACCAAGATAAAATGCGTCACTTTGCTTTGGCAAACCCAATAACAAATGATCGAGGTAGTTTATGAGTACCAAACTTTGGTAGGCATATCGAGTTGACTTAATTGAGATAACTATTTATCTAATCATGCATCACATACACACATTGCATATATCAATATATAAGCGATAAAACGTGACATGGTTATGACCCGTATACTACGATCGTCTCAAGACAATGAGAGGATCGATGGTCAACCTAGGGATAACATCTTCTCCAAGTGCATCCTTTGGTCGACATGTGTCATCGACATCCTTCTTGTAACTTCATTCTTCAATGGACACTCCACTCCTCATTTTGTACATTACAATTTAGGAAAACTCAAGTTACATTCGAGTCTAAATCTATTTTTACAACTAGAAAAATAGAGATAAGGCACGACACACAGGCCATATTATGAATTACAACATGCACACACACACATATTCATCTAATCATATTGGGGTTAAGGTCATAACCATGCACCATGTCATCAATCACATACAATAGATTTGGGACATCAATTTTTATTATGATTGTAAAAATGCACATGAGCCGAAACCATAGGTTATAAAATTTGTCGAGTACATTCGCATCATAGCACACTTTCATATTTCATATGATGATGCTATAGACATTTAGTTTGATCAACACAAACTTTTGTATCTCGACAAATGCCCATACATTATACAATCTATAATAAAATTATATCATACTTCTATATCACATATAAAAGTTTTCTAATCATTGTACGATCTTTCGCAAGTCGCTCTGATACCACTGTAGGGATCTATAGGTAAAAATATTTAAAATCACAGCGGAAATAAGATCCCTCGAGCGATCCATGCAAAAGAAAAACTCATACAAAGTGATCTACAATTCTTATCTTATAGGAATACCTTTATCACGTGCCCTTCGCTTATCCCGCTAGTCCTTTGGTTTACCGAATCTCTTACACGTTCAAGTGTCTGTTCCTCTATGCGTATCCACACGAACATGATCTATGCCTCGGAGAGGAACCACCTTATTTGTGCTAGCAACTTGGGATGGTTCACAAAGCACAAGAACCTCCACTAGGGAGTTATGGACAAGGAAGAAGAAAGAAGAGGAAGAGAGATGCACCCTCTAGCCTTTGACAAGGGGGGGGTTATTTATACTCATCTAATGAATACTAAGGGTCTATGTCCCTTGAGCTCCTCTCATCTTAATGCTAATAAAACCCAATGAATACCAAGCCTCTTTATATTCCTTGAGACTCTTAATATTCTATTCATCTAATGAATAGAATGTCTCTTAGCCTTCCTCTTAAATAATATTTTATTAAACCCTTTAATGAATATTATCCATAATTAAGTGGTTGAGTCTAATCTAGATGAGTCTAACTTAAATTAGACTCAATCCCATAATCTAATTGGATTCACTTGAGTCTTACTCAATTAATCCAATTCGAATCAAATCTTAGTTAAACCAAGATCAATTAATCTCCGAATCATCGTGTCCTTAGTATGTGACCCAATAGGTTCTCGTAACGTTAGCAATGTGCCTAAATACTTTAGACACATAAGCAATGAATGACATCTAGCAATGCATCATTGCTACCCAAGTAACAAGAAAAGTCGAGATCCGACTAAACCTCCGTGACTATGATAATGTATGACCTTGTCCTTCTATCCTCAATATCTAGATTGACCAATGAGGCATAGACCGTGTCATCCTCAGTCAATCTTGTGTTTCTTGATCCCCGAGTAGACTCACTCAAACAAATGAGCTCAATATCTCATATTGACTCATTTGAGCATGCCCATGCGTTTTAGTAGTCCTACTAGATCAAGGGGCCCACAGATATCACTCCCGTCATATGGGAGTGATAGATCTCATCTACATCACTCACATCCCTCCGCATAATTCATTACATACCCAGTGATCGCCTTTATAGTCCACCCTGTTACGGGTGACGTTTGACGATACCAAAGTACATAACTCCTTATGTAGGGAACCGTAGTAACTTCAGGTCTAAGGACTATTCATACTAATAGTCATATGAGAAAGTTTATGACACTCATATGACAATCTATGAAACTTTATCATGGCGGGTCAATTCAGTACACATTCTCCAATGTATACCCATGTGTCAACTTGATATCATATATCCATGACTTGTGAGCTCAAGTCATCAGCTGACCTACATGCTAGTCTCCATGCTTTAATATTGTCCTTGAA
This sequence comes from Boesenbergia rotunda, assembly GCA_024364735.1. Classification (NCBI taxonomy): domain Eukaryota; kingdom Viridiplantae; phylum Streptophyta; class Magnoliopsida; order Zingiberales; family Zingiberaceae; genus Boesenbergia; species Boesenbergia rotunda. The sequence continues at coordinate 415,915 of JAGFNQ010001219.1, read as the reverse complement.
TATTAATACTTGACTAGGAATGGATTAGTTTAGTGTTCTCTACATTATCTCACTATCGATTCAACCAATCGATATAATGTAGATAAGAACCTACTACCTAAGGACATTATTATTCTTAGTTATTTGACACAAATACAAAGTAAGTATAATAACCAAACATGCCTTTATTAATGATAGAATATGATACAAAAAGTCTCTAGTCAATCATCGCATAATTGGCTCTAGGGCTCCTACTAACAAAGGCATGTAGGGTTACATCAATATCTAATCGCCTCTCTAGCAATACATCATTACCAAGTGAGGAAGCCGAATCTTTGACCACCCCTTGGTAACGATGGGTAAGATACAGTCTAAGATAACTTTATACAATACGTTGCTAGTTGGACTCATGCGCTTAGCCTCAAAAGGCACTCTGTAGAATCTCGACGTCTCTCAAAATAATGAAAATGAATCTGGTCTAGGGTTACACCAAGAAAGGTAAAAGGGTCGATAAGTTTTGGAAAATAAGTAAATGCATTGCAGGAGGCCCTACACCCTAGAAATGATCCTAAGATTGCAGGTGTAAAGGGAATAGACACTCCTGCAACTACAGACTCATAAGTCCCATCATTGGGACTAATGCATGTAAGGTTTGCATAGAACTCTTTACATATGTCAATATTGACATCATGCTGACAATAAACTAATTGTGCTAGACCAAAGTATGTAATCATCACAGAAATATGAGGAGCTTTCTCTTGAAAGTATTGCGATTGAGATACCGACAATTCATTAATATAAACTCATTATCCTCAAATCTCCGTATACACTCCTCGGACCGGAACCGAGATGCCTCTGGATCTATATGACCTTGCTGTGATGACCCCTCACCCTTTCTTTTCTTTTGGACAACTCTAAAATGTAACCATACCCATGCATGTACCACACATTACCCCCACAAAGAGGAAACACAAAGAAAAACTTGCACAAAGAAACAAATTAGTTCCAAAAGATGAACTAACTGTGAAAAATAAACTACACAAATAGTTACCGTTTCTCCCTTCGTTGCATGGTGAAGATGGGTGAGGATTGACTTTAGAGAGGAGGTTTTACTAGCCCTAGGTTTAGATCCGAGGTGAGAGGAGGCTAGAGAGGTGTTTTAGGGCTTGGGGAATGCCTTAGATCAAGAGAGGAGGTCGGGGAAGAAGGAATCTCGCAGCGGGTGGCACCGAAAACCCAAGGTTCGGCCACCCCCGCGTGACCTTTCCTATTTAAAAACCTCACATATCAGTCGACTGCCCCTGGGCAGTTGAATGAGAAACTAATCAGTAAGATCAGTCAACTGCCCCAAGGGTAGTCGACTGGTAACTTCAGTTTTTCAGGTTTCCAGTCCAAATTTCAGAAATGCGTAACTAATTCCACAAACCTCCAAAAAAATCTGAATTTCGTGAAGAGGTTTGTGAAGCCTATGTCTACTTTGGAAAAAATATGTTTTCAAACAAATCTACTTCGGATCCCATGATTTGCACGTAATTCAACCTTACCTAAATTGTTGTTGGTGCAGGAAGCACCATATCGAACCTTGTTTTGATATTGGTAAAGGATTCAAAGTTAAGTTCATTTGTGATCTAATAAAGTTACTTGAGTGTGCAGAAAGAAGTCCTAGCGAAGGGCGGCTAGGCACCTGGCGAAGGACTACCAGGAAACAAAGTCCTAGCGAAGGGCTGCTAGGCACTTGGCGAAAGACTGCCAGGAAACAAAGTCCTAGCGAAGGACTGCTAGGCACCTAGCGAAAGACTGCTAAGCATCGGGACCCTAGGACCTGGCGAAGGGCTGCTGGGCACCTAGCGAAGGACTGCTAGGAGTCGAAGACCTAGCGAAGGACTGCTAGGCACCAGGCGAAGGGTTGCTTGGAACCGAAGACCTGGCGAAGGACTGCTGGGCACCAGGCGAAGGATTGCTTGGTACTGAAGACCTGGCGAAGGACTGCTGGGCAAAAGTCCAACCGGAGGAGCCGGTTGGCAACATGTAATTCTCCTAAGAGGAGTAGGTGAGGATGCGTTCCCCGTCGAGGGAACAGTAGGCGTCGGTTCGACCTAGGGCTCCATTTTGGAGACCCAAAGTCAGAACCAAGATAGCTAAGGCTGTATAAACCTAATATTTTATTGCTTTGTGTTATTTTAGACTAACCTTGGTTGCAGGACCGAAGGAATGTGTCTCTGCAGCTCAGAACGCCCCAAAGGAGAGGGGCAAGCAGCTGGGCAGGGCGCCCCCAAGGTCAAGGAAAAACAAGTTAAGAAATAAAACGCTTCGGAAGCTCACTGGGCGGGGCGCCCCCTTGCTCCCGGGCGCCCCCGATGCTTCGAGCGCCCCGGATGCTCCGGGCGCCCCGGATGCTCCGTGCGCCCCGGGCTCAAGCCAACGAAGCGGATAGAGTCAAGCCAGCGAGAAGCCAGCGGACCAAGTCAACCCGGGTGCCCCCTGCATCCCGGGCGCACCCGGTCAAACCTCAACCCGATCCTGGAGGGATAACAGCTGACCGAGAGTTTACCGGATCAGGTGACATGTGGAGGGCACCCCCAACGTCCCGGGCGCCCCGAGGTTCACTATATAAAGGACTCGACCCCCAAGCCTTCACAACATATCTTTCCAACACGACTACGCTCTTCGACTCAAGCGCTCTGCTCCAGAAGCCTTCCATCTCGAAATTGAAGCGTCGACGACGACCTTACGCACCGAAGTACGATCCATACCAGGCATCGATCATGAAGAGTAACTCTGTTTTCCATTACTGCAAAATTTTTGTACCATTCTCTGTAAAACACTTTGCGCATTATAGAATTGCCTGCAGTAAACGGTCAAGGACCGTGGGCCTTGGAGTAGGAGCCGACCGCGACTCCGAACCAAGTAAATCCTTGTGTTCGTGTCTTTCTTTGTGTTTTTAATTTCCGCTGCTTATTCTCTTAAAGTTTTATCCGAAAACATTTTACGATATTCACCCCCCCCCCTCTATCGTTATTCTCGATCCAACAATTATGTCATTTATACTTACCCAAAAGTTCTAGTTTTGACCTGTTATTAATGTATCTTTCTATACTTAATCATAATACATTCCTAGCACTAAGTTATATGGTGTTTACACATTAAACACCAATTTCTACCCAATATGATCCTATTTTTATCTTTTCCGCCCATAAATCTCATTTTAGTGTACCAATTCTCTAGGATTAAGACTCAAATGAGCCTTTCAAATCCTTTGGCACATCGCTAAATCCATCTAATCTTCTTGAAGAAATCCTCCTGAGATCCACTGACCATAGATCCCATTTTGATCTCTAGAGCTCTCTCTTGAGCTCTTAGCCTTAGCCACCTCCCTAGGTGACTCATCTACAAATGCAAGACCATATCGGTGTACCTCCGGTGCTTCTTGATCTTCAACTCTTATTTTCTTAACTTTCCACACCTTGTCCTTGATGAACCTCTTCTTCTCCCCTTTGAATGACTTTTCCTTATCATTTTTGACCTTTCCTTTGCTATAGTCATATGGCACGTTGCCATATGATTTTTCACTACCCTTTTTACTAACGTTGGACCCCCTAGATTGATATCCTAGTCCCGGCCTACCATTTCTAAGGTGTTGATCATTTGGTATCATGCTTAATCCCTTGGATCCCCTAATGAGTCTATCTAGGTTCTTTTCTAACTTATCAAGTTTTGCCCTCAAGGTTTGATTTTCCTTCTCTAGATTCCTAACCTTAATATCACCATGACCATTTTGATCATTCCTAGATCTACCCATTTTCTAGGCACGTGTCTCCCTTTCTTAAGGTTAATGCCTTGGTCCTTAGGTCTAAAAGCCCTAGATTTATCATGAACTTTGGATTCTTTAATATTTTGGCACGCAACAGCATTTCTATTTCTATCATGATACTTGAAACCAAAATTACGCATAGGCAAGCAATCATTATTATTTCTAGCATTCATAAAAGCATTGGAAGCATATGTAAAGTTAGGGATTACCTCTCTTACCCTTGTAGCTCCCCCTTGATGTGAGCTTCTATTCTTTTCTTCTTTTTTCTATCTATTTAAATGCTCCATTTTCTTGAGCACTCCTTTTCTTGGACATTGGGTGTGGTTAGGGGTGTCAAACATCTACATGACCCGATGACCCAACCCGAATCGACCCGATAAAAATCGGGTTCGGGTTGAAAATTTTTGGGTTCGGGTCGGGTTCGGGTTGGAGGAATTTGGGTAGAAAATTTTCGAGTCGGGTTCGGGTTGACCCGAATTTAATGTTTAGTGATTTTTTAGGGATAAATCAAATTTTCTTTTGAAAATTAAGATATTTTTATGTATATTAATATCAATATTAGTATGATCATGATGGAGTATTGAGATTAAAGTGAAGAATTATAGGAAAAATAGCGAAAAAAGACGTTTTGAATCGATTTTTTTGGGTTATTCGGGTTGGGTTCGGGTTGATCGGGTTGGTCGGGTTCGGGTCGAGTTCAGGTTGGGAGTTTAAAAAATTTTTTTTGCCAACCCGACCCGAACTCGACCCGACCCACCCGAATTGACACCCCTCGGTGTGGTAATGTCCTAGCTCCCCACAAGTGTAGCACCTAATGTGCTTCTTTTCTTTCTTTTCCCTACAACCTATATTAGTTTTTAAAAGAATTGACCCGGGTTTAGGATTTACCTCCTTTTTACCTAGGAGACACTTGTCCTTGTAGCGCCCCTTCTTGTTGCATCCAAAGCATACGATGTGGTCCTTTGACTTTGCTTTGGTGGAGGTTGGAGCTTCTTCTTGCTCCGGGATTGATGAGGGTCTCTCCTCCCCTTCAATTTTTGAAGTTGAAATCTCTTCTTCTTCCCTTGATGAAGTAGATGATCAATTACTTGATTGTGCCACTTCACTTGATGAGGTTAACAACTCTTTTTCTTTTTCCCTTTCTTGGACCATTGAACTTATTTCTTTGGGCTCTTTTACTATTTTATCTTGTGTAGAGTTCTCATGAAATTCTCTATCTTTTTCCATAACTCATATGCATCTTTATATTCACCTACACCACTTAAAATATTATTAGGCAAAATGTTAATTAATATACTAATTACCTTCTCATTTGCCTTAGATTGGACTTGTTTCTCATTGGTCCAATATCTAGGTCGAAGCTTCTTCCCATGCTTGTCTCTTGGAATCCCGAATGGTTCTTCCACTCCCAATTCATTCCAAGCCAAGTCTTCATTCTTGTCCTCCAATAGTCAAAATCATTATGATCATACGGAGGTGGAATGTTAATGTCATCCCCTAACTTGTCTTCCATCATCATTTCCTCTAGCTTGTGCTCTTTTGGCAGTTATTCCAACAATAGCGGACCTTCGCTCTAATACCACTTGTTAGATCGTGACCGACAAGCTAGAGGAGGGGGGGGGTGAATAACTTGATTTGATTTTCTTCCTACAATCGTTAGTGCACAAGCAGAATATACAAAATAAAAATGAAACTAACGAAGAGGAACACACCTATTTATGTGGTTCGGAGAAGAACTCCTACTCCACGGCAACCCGTAAGGTGGGCGATCCCTAATCCGTTGGTGGATGATTCCCCGGAGCACCTCCGGCTAGATCTCGTAGCTCCTTGTGGGAGGAGAAACCTCACCACAACCTCTGGACACTACATGAGCACAATAGACTACTAACCAGCTTTATTCAAGTAGGTTTTGTCAAGAAAGAAAAGTCTTAAACGAGCTCCCTTAAATAGAGCTTGAGTCTAATATGGCCGCTACCAGTCGACTGCCCCTGGGCAGTCGACTGGTCCCACCGAGATTCGAACGTTGCAAGCCTAACGTTTGAATCTCCAGTCATTACCAGTCGACTGCCCCAGGGGCAGACTGGTCCTTCCCTATGCCTAGGGTTACCCTTCTTGAGTACATTTCTCTCTGCACTCGAACCCTCCCGGCTTAGTTCTCGAGTACAAACACTCACACTCGGACCCTTACAACCTGGTTGACTCTTCAACCAGCAGTCTCGATCAGTTGCCTTCACACCCTCTTCATCTTGGGCTCCCGTCCCTCAGATGCGCACGCAAGCCCTCGGCTTGCCTCCATGCCATCCTTCACGCATACCTCGAAGTCCGCATCCCTCGGCTCATCGTCTCTTCTCCAGCAGCCTCGATCTATCGCCTTCAAGCCCTCTTTGACTTTGGCCCTCGTCCCTCGGATATGCACACAAGCCCGCGGCTTGCCTTCATGCTATCCTTCACGTACACGTCGAAGTCCGCTTCCCTCGGCTCATCGTCCCTGCTGTATCCATGGTCCCTCGGATGCGCACACAAGCCCACGGCTTGCTTCCATGCCACCCTTCACCTGATGGCATTCAACCAAGTCTATGTGAACCTACAAACCTGCACACTCACATACACATATTAGAACACAATAAAACCCTAACATAACCATATTGACACATACATCAAAACCCATGATCCTCTAGATCATACTTGGGTCGATTGCCCCAACAGAGAGCAACTCTTCAGAACAACAATTCACATTCTGTGATCATTCTGTTCACCTATGTGCTGCGCAATCAAAGCTTCGACAACGTCGAAACGCCGTCCGACTCTCCGAGCGAAGGTCTTCAATTCATTCAAAAAGGAGTCGGTGTATTTGTTTTATTTCATTCTGTACACTTAAATCTTGTAATCTATACATTCATCCGATTATTAATGATTGCCTAAAGTAAATGATCAAGGATCATGGGCCTTGCAGTAAGAGCCGGTCATGACTCCGAAGCAAGTAAAACTAACTTGTGTTAGCAAGATGTGTTTTGTTTTCCACTGCGTACTCGATCGTTCTAAAATCCGAAGAATTTTTAATGCAATATTCAGCCCCCCTCTATCACTCTATCTCAATCCTACAATCCCATGACAGATATCCCACTGACTAAGTAACCGCCTGTTCAAGTGATTCCTCCCTAGTCAGTCGAAGTGGAAGCCACTCCACTCAGGAGGCGCAATAGGCGCCGTTGGCTACCCCTCCAATCATTCCTCTAGAGACTGAATTGGTAGAAGAGGCTCACAACCTGACTATTGCATTACTAGACTGTGGGTCGTACTAGCTGCATAACGAGGAAAACCAAAGCCTGAGCGGCTCCCCTGCGGCCTTCCCGATTGGCCCTCGCCTCGCCTCCCAACCTACGACCTTTAATCAACATCTCTATGTCTTCCCAGGCGGAACCCTAGGGGCCACCCCCAATGATCGACCCTACTCATCCTCCAAAGACCTTATGCTTGTGGAGTCATCGTGATTTACTATTAAATAAATTATATAATTTAAAAATGTAGGACAGAGAAACTGCTTCCCAACTGCACACTCGTATACAACAAATCATGAATGAGCTCCACATCATAAGGCACACAATTAAAAATAGGGATATGATCAGGTATACCTTAAACTCATTCCCTAGAAACTCATTGTGGGCATCGATGGTCGATGCTTACAATGTTTCTAAGGATTTATCTAAAATAAAATTAGATGAACTATTTTTAGAATTTGAATTACATGAGCAGATTAACAGGGCACTTATAGAGAAAGGTATATTGGTGCAAAATGCATCAGTGATGAACAGTCATCCTCTAGTGTTTCGATGTTTGACAATATACTAATGTTAGTGATGTTAGACAATATAAGGTGTAGTCAAAGTGATCAAGGGTTAAACCAAACAGGACCTTATGTTTGGTAGGGTAAACCCAAATTTGATCAATTTGGCAAAGGGTTAAGCCAAACAGGATCTGATGTTTAGTAGAATGAATTGTACCCATGGTTGGTCAGTTTGACCAAGGGATTAATACAAATAGGACTTGAGGTTTGGTACATTTACTTGAAAGTTGGAGGAAGTCTAGTTAGGATCATGATGACTAGCAAAGGAGTGATTTTGGTGGACTAAATCCTAGTGAGTGAAGCTAGGTGAAAGAAACCCTGGTGAGTGAAGCTGGATCCTAGCAAGGGAAGCTAGGTGAAAGAAATCCTAGTGAGTGAAGCTAGGTGAACTAAATCCTGGTGAGTGAAGCTGGGTCCTAGTAAGTGAAGCTAGGTGGACTATGTCCTGGTGAGTGAAGCTGGGCACGAAGTCTTGGTCCGAGGGACTGAGCACTAAGTCCTGATCGGGGATCAGGCAACGGAGTCTTTGTCGAGTGAGGATTACGGACAGAAGTAGAGACGGGTAGAGGTCGGACGTCTCGAGATCCGAGTTCTCGGAGGTCGAGCAAAAGTCTAGCCAGAGGTCCCAGTTGGGAAAAGCTTTAGTCGAGTAGGAATCACGGAGAGAAGTAGAGATGGGTCGAGGTCGGATATCTCAAGTTTCGGGTTCTCGGAGGCTAAGCGAAAGTCCAACCAGAGGTTCCGGTTGGCAAAGATATCTTCTCCAGTATGGAGTAGGTGAGGATCCGCTCCCCGGGAAAGGGAACATTAGGCGTCAGTTTGACCTAGGGTTTCGGGTGAAATCCAAAGTTAGAACCAATAAGTTAAGGCTAAAATTATTTGTGCTTTTGTCTTGTGTTTGTTGTCTTGCAGGTACCTGGAGTTGGAGGCAAGATAGGAGAGCAAACGCAGGAAAAAGGACCTGGGAAGAGGCCTTCCTGGGCACCTAACTTGTATCAGGCGCCCAAGAGCCATTCCCTGGCGCTTGGGAGCTTCCCAGGCACCTGGGAAAGCCTGGTTTACCCCTTGTTGATAATTCGGTGCTACGGATGGATTTTTGACCACACGTGGCAGGCACCCAAGGGGTCAGAGGTACCCGAGAATGCAGTATATAAAGGGGTTCGACCCCTCATCTCAATACATCATCTTTCACATCCGCTATATCATTCCGTGTGAAGCAAACACACTCAAGTCGAAGCTCTGTGACCAAGAAGGCTCCAGGAGGAAGTGCGTTGTACTTCGGACTTCCAGAGTTGGCCGAGTTTTTTTTGGTTTGCCTTTTATATACAAGTTGAATTTCTTTATTCTTTGTTTGTAATTCAAACTATAAGACCAATTTCTCTGCCTCCGGATAGTCCAGAAAGGAGACCACTAGTGAACTCACGCTGAGTACTTAGGCCTTGGATGTACTCACCCAGGGGGGGTTGGGAACCAAGTAATTCTCGTGTGTTTCTATTATGTGTTTCATTGTTTTATTTTATTTTTTCGCTGCGTACTAACCCTGATAGAAAGACGATCAAATGAAGTTTTCCAACAAAATTTCGGCAAAACGTTCGAGTCGATATTCACCCCCCCCTCTATCGACCGGCATCGATCCTACAAGTGGTATCAGAGCAGGTTGCTCTTCACCGGACTAACAGCCGAAGGAGCAAAGAGGCCAAGAATTGAGGGTGAGCAAGGGTGAATACAGGTATATTTTTAAATTATGTCAATTTTTAAATTCCATATTATTTGTTTTAAGTGCAGGGAGAGAAGACACTATAAAAACCAATGCCCTACTCGTAAGATTCGATTTTCACCACCGGCAACAAAGGAGATACCGGCGCCAGGAGTCCGGAGGGACAAGGGCCACATCCGGTGCTTCAAATGTCAGAAATAGGGACAATACAAGAATCAGTGTCTGACCACGGTAAAGATGGTACGAAAAACTAATTTTTACAAAAATGTTTTTCAATTTCCTGGAAAATTAGATCTTCTTGCAAAATTAAATTATCTGCATGATAAGTTAAATATATTGTATGACAAATTAGTTAATAATGGATCGAACGTTGATAATAGTAAGATACCAAATATTAATTCATTAATCCTTAGTATTAATGCTATGATTTTTTAAATTAATTCTAATACTTTTACTGATAATTCTAACATTTCTAAAAATAATATTTCAGATATTTCTGATAATTTTGAAGATAATGATGAAATTGTAATTAATAATCCTTCTGATAATTCTGATAAAAATAGTATTGATAATACTAATATTTCTCAAGATAATGTTGATGATTATACTGAAGATAATACTGATAACTCTTAAGATAATATTGAGGAAAATAGTCAACCCTTAGTTAATTCTACTGATTTTGAATATAATGCTACAACTTTAATTAATAATCCTAAAAATTGTTCTACCTATTATATAGATAATGATACAATTTCTGAATATAACTCTGAAGATGAGGATGAAGATAAATTTATTAGATTTAAAACTATATTTAATAAGGTTTACAAAAATTCAAATAAGTAGAAGTATTAAACAAACTTGAAAAATTAAATGAAAAAGAAATAGTAGATGATTTAGATATTTTTGAATTAATGGAAATGATGCAGCTAGTCCCATAATTGTTATTAATTTAAACCTTAATTAATTCTTAATAATTTAAACCTTAATTAATTCTTAATATTAACCTTAATTAATTCTTAACTAATTTAAAATCTAATTAATCCTTAATAATTTAAACTCTAATTAATTCATAACAATTTAAACTCTAATTAATTCTTAACTATTTAAACTTTAATTAATTCTTAATAATTTAAACATTAATTAATTCTTAATAATTTAAACCTTAATTCATTCTTAACTAACCCAAATCTTAATTAATTCTTAATAACATAAAATTTAATTAATCCTCAATAACTTAAATTTTAACTAACTCTTTACAACTTAAATCCTTAATTAATTCTTAACAACTTAAAATCTTAATTAAATCTTAAATCTTAATCAATTACAATTCAATCCTACTTCAACAAAATCCATGAACTAAATTTCAATTGATTACCTTCAATTATGAAATTAAGTAAATTCTATCCAACTGAAACCTCCAACTAAATAACAAAAGATATATCAAAGTGGGTTGACATATTCGCGGGTTCACACGGTCTATATCAATTCGAGAATTTGATACTTTATTAGAAACATAATTAAAATATTTTGACTTGATTGACTCATGCATAAATGTCATGCTCATGCATCTGCTTATTTTTTTCCTTAAAACATCTGCCATGTCATTCATGTTTATTTTTTGCTTATTTTAGATTGGATAGATAGGAAACAAATTTATTCATTCTTGCCTAACATAGTACTAGGGTGGGGCGAGATGACAGTACGTTAGGGAAACTTGGTCTAGGAAGTCAGGAAGGATAAGGAGTACCCAACCTGGTCGACTTAGTTAAGTGGAACTAGCCGAAGCTACCTCGCCACATCCTAAACTAGTTAGACCAATGTTTTTCAAAGAGTAAAAAAGTATTATTTCATTAAAAGACTTTGTCTAAGGAAAGGGTTGATGATCTAATAAGGCTATTGAGAAAAAAATTCAAACATCTCACAAACACCTATAAGGCAACCGTGCTTGCTTATATTGCGACACATAGAATGGGTGAGATGTTAAGGACTAATTAATTGACAAATATTTTTTAAAATGTTTTCAAAATCTTTAGGATATGTTCTTAAAAATCTATTTTCAAAATAATATTTAAACATAATAATGTTTTAAAGAATTTCATGCTTGATTGGGGGCTTGCAAGTGAAGCACTTGCCTTTCGGCTTCTTCACTCCAGCCTGAGGTCCTTGAGATCCTGCCATTTTCTTTCCTAAACCTTGTTTCTTCTTCTTCTTGCCGAAAGGCTTAGAAGTAGAAACCGTTTCAGCAACATAAGCACAAGAACTCTGACGAAATAACCCCTCTGTTGCCTGGAGTTCTGTCAGAAGCTCCACCAACGAATATGTCCTTTTGTTCATATTATAGTTCAGGCGGAACTGCTCAAAACTCCTAGGTAGTGACTAGAGAATGATATTGACCTGAGTTTCCCCATCTATCTCCACTCCAAGGACTTTCATCTCATTTAAATGAGCCATCATTTTGAGAACATGATCCCTCACAGGTGTCCCCTCAATCATGGTGGTCGTCATCAAGTTCCTCATTGCCTCTTGCCTGGCAACCCGATTCTGGTGTCCGAAGAGTTCCTTGAGATTAAACATCATGTCATATGCAGTAGTGAAGGCCTGATGTTGATGTTGCAACACATTTGACATAGAAGCCAAAATGTAACACCATATCATCTCGTCTGCCTTCACCCACTTCTTATAACGTTTCTTCTCCTCTTCACTAGAATTCTCGCTAGGGTTTTCAAGATAGATCTCAAAGAGTACAAATTTGTACTCCTCAGCAGTCAAAACAATATCCAAGTTCCTTTTCCAATGTATGTAATTGGGACCAGTAAGTTTATTTTCTTTTAAAATAACAACAAGTGGTTGAAAGACATTTTGAAAAATCCTGAGAATCACAATGGTCAAAACATTAGTTTTTAAAATAATATTGATTCCTTAAACAATAAAATTTTAAAAATACCAACACCTCAAAACACCGTGAATTTTGTATACCACGATAGTGTGGACGTATACAAATTCAAACATTTGTAAGAGGAGGTTTTACCTATTAATTTTATTATCTTGTCAACCATACTTTTTGACAAATAAAATTAATAGATGGTTTATCTTCGACCACACAAATAATAGTAGTGACTCCGATGGGGAGGATACTATTAAGTGCGTCTAAGTGTACACCATTACACGATACTAAGTAAATTATCTAGGATTATGTCCCTTCCGACGGGGAAGATCACACACTCCTAAATAATTTTCTATAATCATATTTGATCTAGTGATCTGCGATACAAACTCATCTGATGTGGTGGATGACACTCAGAGCCAACGTGCAAGTTTGTTCGCATCACTTATCAAATTAGTAATGGAGGTCACGGGACTCACAGATTCCCTCTCCCACTTAGTAATTTAAAATTGGGGAATTTTCCAAGCACGCACAACAAGCATATCAAAAAATAAGCAATAAATATGAAAAACTAATTTTCCAACTATTATGGCTTTTGTTCTCCAATACGCCTCCAGTCGTGTCGTCACCTTGTCTCCATCTTCCTCTTCACCATGCGCAAGCAAGAAGAAGCGCCGAGGTGAGAATAAAAAATTATTTTAATTTACATCCATTGATCCTATACTCCATGAAGGAGTATACAACAAATCTAGATTGAAAGTAAATTAAAACAAGCGGCTAACAATGTCGTATTTAATTACAAAAATTAAATACTAATAGCCTCGTCAACCCCGAGGATTCAAATAAATTATTACAATCAATCACAAAGCCAGAATAGTTGGATCTTATGCCTGCAAGCAATGAGTTAGCCTACGCACATCGTACTATTATCCGACATAAAATTATATATGAAAAATGCATGAAAGTAACCGAATCCAAAACACACAAAACTAGAAACCATGGCTCTGATACCAATTTTTGGTTTCTTCCCGATCAGATGTGATTCTCTCCATATCCCCGGATTAAAAATTTTCTATTTAGAAATAATCTGGATGTAAAGAACCTTTTCGAACGACCTTTTCATCATCGTGATAATCGATTTGAGTGATCGATTGAACAAACTTGTTGTTCAAGCAATTCTAACTCCTTCGTCGAATAACTGCGAAATAGATGATGATTGGATAGATGATTTTTGTGTTTATCTTCGGGGTCTATGATAAACATGAATACTGTAGATGCAATCATGCCCTAAATGAGAGGTTTCGATGATTGACGGTTATTTAAGTTTAAGCTAATACATTGGATCTAATATTGAGATTTAGTGTGCAGTAATGCAAGAAGTTCAAGGAATGGTCGGGAACCGAGTTCTTGGCATGAAGACCCGGAGCTGAGGAAGCCCAGGCAGGAGTCAAGGATGGTCGGGGACGGACTCTTGGCATGAAGACCGGAGCTGGGAGGCTCAGGCGTGAAGTCCAGGAACGAGAGGTTTCGCTGGCACAGGTAATTGATCCATTGGAAGGTCTTCAATCGACCCAGCTGTGAATGCAGGGTGAAGTCCAGAGTTGGGCGTATCAATCGATCCAATCGATTAGAAGATGACTAATCGATTGTGAATCGATTCAGGCTGACTCTGTGTGGAAACAGGAGGTTTTGTAATCGATTACGGAATAACTGCGAAATAGATGATGATTGGATAGATGATTTTTGTGTTTATCTTCGGGGTCTATGATAAACATGAATGCTGTAGATGCAATCATGCCCTAAATGAGAGGTTTCGATGATTGACGGTTATTTAAGTTTAAGCTAATACATTGGATCTAATATTGAGATTTAGTGTGCAGTAATGCAAGAAGTTCAAGGAATGGTCGGGGACCGAGTTCTTGGCATGAAGACCCGGAGCTGAGGAAGCTCCAGGCAGGAAGTCCAAGGGATGGTCGGGGACGGAACTCTTGGCATGAAGACCCGGAGCTGGGAGGCTCCAGGCGTGAAGTCCAGGAAACGAGAGGTTTCGCTGGCACAAGGTAATTGGATCCATTGGAAGGTCTTCAATCGACCCAGCTGTGAACTGCAGGCGTGAAGTCCAGAGTTGGGCGTATCAATCGATCCACCAATCGATTAGAAGATGACTAATCGATTGGTGAATCGATTCAGGCTGACTCTGTGTGGAAACAGGAGGTTTTGTAATCGATTACGGAATCGATTACGAATGATTCTGTCCACAGACAGAACGCTCGGTAATCGATCACTAAATCGATTCAGAAACCCTGTAATCGATTGGTGAATCGATTACAAGCTGTTCTGTGCGCGACAGAACGCTCGGTAATCGATCATTTAATCGATTCAGGATGCTAATCGATCAGCCAATCGATTCAAGTTCAAATGGCGTAATCCCAGCCATTCATCCAACATCCGTACTGCTCAACGGCTACTTGGTAATCGATTGGGGCTTCTCACCAATCGATTCAGGAAGCAAAGAAGACCGTTATAAGAGAAAAATCAAGAGCAAACGAGAAAACTGTTCCACTGCGATTTGAGCTAGGGTTTTGGTGCTTCAACTTCTTTGCTCAAGCTCGAGTTTCCAACACCTTCATCAAGCAATCAAAGGAAGGAGAAGCAAGCCTATTGTGTAATACTTCTTTCTCTTCTTCTTCCTTGTGTTGTTCTTTGTGAAAGTTTTTCAAGGGTGTTGTAAAAGGGTTTCTCCACCCTCGGGGTTGTTCCGAGAAGGAGGTTTGATAGTGAAATCTGCGATCGCTGGTGTGGACCCTTGGATTAGTCACCTCAAGGAGGTGGAGACCAAGTAAATACAAGTGTTAGCATTGGATTTGGTGGTGTGTAGACTTTGATTTCTGCTTGGAAGAAAAAGAATCAACAAAAGCGAGCTATTCACCCCCCCTCTAGCTCTACCAATCCCCAACAAATACAATAATTAAATACAAAAACAAAACAAGATTTATACCTCTTGTTTACCTCTCGATCTTTTACTGTATTCCTATCCTCTTCTTGAACGTTGTATGGGCGACGATCTTCCAAGAAACGAAGTCATCAAAGTCCACCTTTTCCTTCTCCTAGCTTGCGTAAAACCCTAGCTCCAAGCTTGTTGCCGCCAGCCAAAAGGAAGAAAAGAATCCTTCCTTTGCTTGCTTGTGCCGGCTCCTAAGATGAATAGAAGGAAGAAGAAGAGGAAGTGAGAAAGAACTCTCTCCTTGCTTGAAACCCTCGCCGCCGACCACCTCTTCCTCCTTCTTATCAACACCGGCCAAAAGAAAAGATGAAGCTTATTCTTCTTGTGCTGCTAGCGTCGAACAACCCTCCTTCTTCAAGGTAGCGTACGCCCTAGGATGGAGAAGAGAAAGAGAAGAAGAGAAGTGAAGGAAGTGAGCTTATCTTCCTTCTTTCCCACCGAGCCCTTCCCCCTTAACCTTGTGGCACCGAAACCCTAGCAGAGAGAGAAGAGAAAGAAGAGAGAATAGAGAGGCTTAGGTTAATTCTTGTGGCCTTGGTCTCATGACTCATGAGGTATTTATAGGCTACAATAGGGACCATGAGAAGGAGTTGGTTTTAGTCTCCTAATGGATCCTAAGCCCGATCCATTAATGATAACTCAGTCCACTAATGGGTTATCATTGAACTACCGCACCAACCCCATAATTAAATATGGGCTCCACCATATTATGAATACATAATCTCCCCGTGTTTATGATCTCGCATGTCCATTAATTAATTAAATTACTAACAATTTAATTAATAATATCTAACTCTATGAACAATACTACTCATCCTTATCATCATGTCAGACCAAGTCCACCTGCAGGATTTACATGATGAACTTTATGAGCTCCTCACGGGGACATCATCATCCTAACAGATTAGGACATAGTTTCTTTATACAATCAACGTCACACCATATAAATAATATTATTTTCCAATTTACCGGACCAATTGATTTAACAAATAAATCTCTCCCATTGGTAAATTAACGAAATAGATATTAAGTACATGTGCCCGTTATTATATTAGGATTAAGAGCATGCACATCATACTATCTAAGGTCTGATTCAATTATATAGTTAGTATAAATCGAATCACCTATAATCGGTCCTGCTAAATACACACAATGTGTACTAGTGTAATTCTATAGTCAAGATAGACAAATACCAAATTACACTACAACCATTCCAATGGTTTGTCCAAATCCATCTCAGTTGTGAGTCACTACTTATACTTCACAAGGGACTGATAACATGATCTTCTATGTGGCACGACACACCATATTATATATCTACAATGTAAAGTAAAGGAAAATATCATATATATCAAATATAAAATGCAAACAATGACCATGTGATTCTTATTCCAAAATAGATGTTCATACAAAAGCTAGGCTTTTAGTATACATCCTAACATTCCTAGGTCGAACCGACGCCTACTGTTCCCTCTTCCAGGGAACATGTCTTCACCTACTCTACTCTGGAAAAGTTACCTTTTGCTAACCGGCTCCTCCGGTTGGACTTTTGCTCAACCTCTGAAGCTTTTAGATCTTGAGACGTCCGTTCCTTGACCCGTCACTAGTTCGTGCCCAATTCCTCGAACCAGATTTTCGTGCCCAACCCTTGGTCAGGTCATTGGTGCCCACCCCTCAACCAGCACCTTGTGCCCAATTTCTCGAACTAGGTCATCATGGTCAACCCTCGGTCAGGTTTTCAGTGCCCAGCTCTCGACCAGGTCTTCATGCTCAACCCATGCAGGTCAAGACTTCGTGCCTAAGTAAACTAGGACTTTCCTACATACTTAGTAAATTCATTAGATTACCACATAAACTTAACTTTGAGCCCTTTGTCATTATCAAAACCAGGTTCGATCTGGTACTTTCGACACCAACACAATGAACTGCCTTGAACCGATTGACTCGAATATCTAACGTCCGAGCAAGAGACTCAAGGTGCGGAGATTATCGACCTCACCTAGGCGGTCGATGTTCCAGCAGCCCCGTCAGCGGCTCTTGCAACAGTCCTTATCACTTCCCAGGTACCTCCTCTTGTGCTGGTCGATGAGGGGGTAGACTTAGAAGAGACGAGTGTCCCCTCTGGATTTCTCATAAAAGAAAACGATCACCTTTATCCACTTCTTGAACTGAGGTAATGCCCCCCTTGGGGGCCGTGCTCCCTAGTGTTCCTTTGCGGTACTCATCCACTTGCCATCATTTCCTCTTGAGATGGAAGACATGCTGGGTGACCGGCCCATGGCTCGGGGTGATAGGTCTACTATCGAGCCTCCGTCAGTTCCTCCTGTTGAGGGGGAACGGGGTAGTGGCTAAGGTCCAGGCTGTAAGATGTGTATACTGAAAGACATGAATTTCTTTATATGAGCATCTTCATTTTGAAAAGAGAATCACGACTACACTAGGTGCCTATTTATATTAGTACATGCATGAAGTCCAATTACATTGCATTGTAGATAACATAGTGTGTGGTGTCATATGGAAGATCATGTTATCGGTTCCTTGCTTAGTATAATAGAGGCCCGCAACCAAAATAGAATTGGACAACCGATCGGGATGGTTGTAATGCAATTAGGTGTGGTTGGTCTTGACCATAGAATTACACTAGTGTGATTTGAGTACATTGAGCAGGACCAAAACCCGAGGTTATCTAATTTATACTGACTCGATAATTGGATAGGACCTCAAGATTATATTATGGAGTACGATCCCTTAATCCCGATATAATAACGGGCATATACTATTAACTATTATTTCTTTGATTTACCAATGAGCCAGATCTATTCTGTTAGATCGATAGGCTCGGTAAGTTGGGAGATAATATTAATAATATGATGTGCTGTTGATTATTGACGGAATCCGTATCCTGATGAGTTAGGTTGATGATGCCCCCATGATGAGCTTGAAAGGTTCATCATGCTAAACCCTACAGGTGGATTTGATCCGGCATGATGATAAGGTCGAGTGGTACTAGTCAAGGACTCAAAGGTTAATTAATTTGAATTATCAATAATTTAAATTAATTAATGGGCATTCGAGATCTTAAACATGGGGGGATGAATGACTCGTAATATGTGGAGCCCATATGAAAATATGGGGGTTGGTGAGGAAGTTCAATTAAGATCCTTTAGTGGAATGGATCTTAATTAATGGATCGGGATTAGATCCATTGGTGTGCCAAGATCCAACTCCTCCACTTGGTCCTTACCTTAGCCCTATATATACCCCATGAAGCCACCAAGAAACAAGTTAATCAAGCCTTCAATTATTCTTCTCCTATTCTCTCTCTCTCTCTCCTAGGGTATCAAGGGGCCGGCGGGTTGGAAGGAAGAAAATCCTTCTTCCTTCCACTTCATCCTTTTCCTCTCTACTTGGGGCGTGGCACAAGGAAGGATGGTGAAATCATCTCCCTCCTCTTGGCCGGACGCGAGCAAAGAAGGAGGAAAGGAGTCCCGGCGGCGACACTCTTGGTTTAGGGGTTGGCGGCAGCAAACACCTCTAAGGGAGGTTCTTCCACAACCAAGTGAGGGAGATAATCATCTCCTTGGCACCTCCTTGGGTCGACAGTACCTGGATAAGGAGAAAGGAGATGGTGGCAGCGGGAAGAAGGCGGCATTTTCCCTTGTGTGGTCGGCGGCAACAAAGCCTTACACCTTTTGTTGGCCGGCGCAAGGAGAGGGAAAAAGAGAAGGCTTGGACTCTTGTTTGGTGATCTTGGTTCGTGGTAGATCGTAGCCCACACGATATCCACGAAGTGAGGGACATAAGGTAGAAGACCGCGAGGTAATCGGGAAGGTATATCTCTTCCCTAAGCTCCTTGATTATCCTTATGTCGATTATGTGCCTTGTTTGCTAACGTCGTCATTTCATGTTAGTAAGTTTATTATTTTGATTTTATATCATGATAAATAATTTAATAACTGGACCCCGACCGTAAACACAAAAGCTGATGATCCACTCATCTCCTTTTCCACTATGGAACGATCAAGCAAAGTACAAGGCCGATTTTGGTAATTGGCCGAGTTGTAATTTGGATCGTTCGATACGGCACGAGATGGTCTTTGGGAGACGGGTCTCCATTCAGATTAATTTTTAATCCGTAGACATGGAGAGGTCTCTCGGAACGACCGAGTATTCGCTTTGGAAACCTGCCAAGCCATACCCAACACAGGCAACTCCGTCTCCTCGCCTTCCTTTAATCAATCATGTGGGGGGATGAGATGGGTCCTTCCCAGGCTTAGGACGAAGAATCTTCCCTCCCTCTTGGCTCCTCTGATTTCTTAATGGAGTTAACCCTACTTGGGCTCGTGACGCCTCAATGGCAATACGGAGAGGCATTTGTGGTAGCCATGCCTATGTGGGTTCTCCTTGAGGAGCTAATGGGCATTGGTGCTGACCATATGTCCAAACTTATGGTTTTCAGCTGTCGCTTCATGGAGATTTCCTAGGGCAAGCATAAACTGAAATAGTAGGTGGTTGGCCTCTATGCTAGGCTGTCCACTTGTCAAGTCACCATTGTTGACCTGATGATGCAAATTGTTGAGGTAATGTATGGTCCGTGGGACCATGTGTTTTGATGTTTATGCAAAGGGTTTAAGTTAGGTTCACCCTTATATTCGATATGTGTATTTTAGTGTGTAGGTTCTGTAGATACATATAGACTTAGCTTGATGGCTTCGGGTCCGGTGAAGGATGGAGCATCCGAGGGACTGTGGATAAGGCAGTAATAATGAGCCGAGGAAAGCACACTTCGAGGCATACACGATCGATGACATGGAGACGAGCCGCGGACTTGTATGCATTCGAGGGATGAGAGCCGATGTGAAGAAGGCTTGAAGGCAAGAGTCATGGTTGCAAAGAAGAGTCAAGTGAGTCGTGAGGATCCGAGTGTGAGTGAACTGTACTCGAAAAGGAAAAATACCCTAGTTCTAGGATTTTACCAGTCAACTAATATGGGATCAGTCAACTGGTTGAGGTCACAGAAAGATCAATCGACTGATCTTCTGTGTAGTCGATTAGTGTTGGCTGAATTCGAACATTAGACTATAACATTCAAATTTGGCAGTTGGCAATCGACTGGTATTGGCACCAGTTGATTGGTAACAGCTGGATCAACAACGATATCAATTTAAGAGTGTTCGATTTGCTTGAGCAAGGTTGACGAAATTGGTCTTGTTTAAAGGCTAATTAGTAATCTAAGTGCTCAGGTTTACTTGGTAAGATTGTGGCAATGTTTCTCCACTCACAAGGAGCTACATGAGCTAGCCAAAGACTTTCCGAGGAATCATTCACCTACGGATTAGGATCGCCCACCTTACAGACAACCGTGGAGTAATAATTTATCTCCGAACCATGTAAATCGGTTTGCCTCTTCTTTATGTTAGTTTTAGTTTAATTATATATTGCTTGTGCACTAACACATGTAGGAAGAAGAGAACCAACGATTAGAGGGTGACGTGCTATTGACCCCCTCCTCTAGCCATCCGATTGATGCCAACAAGTGGTATTAGAGTCAAGGTCGCTCTTGTTGGACTAACCGCCAAAGGAGCAAAGCGCTAGAGGAAAATAGAGTTTGAAGAAGGATTGGGGGATGCCATCACCATTCCACTTCTATACGATCACGAAAATTTTGATTATTGGAGGTTGTGGGTGAAGACATGGTTCGACATGGATTGGGAGATGATGGTAGCCATTAAAAGACCATTTGAAGCCCCAAAAGACAAGCATGGGAAGAAGCTCCAACCAATATATTGGACTAAGGAGCAACAATCACAATCAAAGCTAAATAATAAGATTATATCAATTTTAATTAGTATTTTTCCTAAAGATGTGATTGTTGGATCGTGAAAAGCCGATAGAGGGGGGGTGAATATCGAAAATCGTTCTTTTTCGGAAAACTAAGAGTAAGTGCACAGCGGAAATAAAAATACGAGACACAGCACAAAGACACAGTGATTTTTACTTGGTTCAGAGCCTGTGTCGACTCCTACTCCAAGGCCCACGGTCGTTGACCGTTTACTTTGGGCAATTCTATATTCGCGCAAAGAGGTTACAATAATTTCAATTACAAAGAGAGTGCAATAAAATAATATTAAGCTCTTCGTTACCGATGTCCGGAGTGTGTCGATTCTTTTTGGGGCAGCGGGATGTCGTCGGCTCGAGGTGAGGCGTTTCTGGAGTAAGGCACGAGCGTAGAAGAGCGTGGAAACTTTGGAATGAAGTTGATTTTCTGCTCGGGGTCAAGGGGGTGCTATTTATAGCCCCTAGGGCGCCCTGGACGTCGGGGGCGCCTTGCCAAGTGTCATCCGATCCGCAGTTTGCTCGGTCAAGCTTTATCCCACCTAAATAGGGATGAAGTTTGACCTCTGGGGCACCCTGGTCGCTGAGGGCGCCCTGGTCGCTGAGGGCGCCCTGGTTGACCCGGTCTTCTCGGCTGGATAGATTTGATCGGCCTCGCTGGCGTGGGCGCGAAGCGCCTTGGCTCCTGAGGGCGCCCTGGGCGCTCAAAGCGCCCTGGCTGCTGAGGGCGCCCTGGATGCAGAGGGCGCCCCGGCCAGTGGTTAGCCAAACTCCTTTTTGTCTTACTTGTTTCTTGTTCACCGTGGAGGCGCCCTAGACACTCAGGGCGCCCTACTCAGTTGCTGCCTCACTCCTTTGAGGCTCTCTGAGCTGTAGACACACGTTCCTTTGGTCCTGCATCCAGGGTTAGTCCGAAAACAAGATAAAGCATTAATTTATACAGCCTCAGCTGTCTTGGTTCTGACTTTGGTCTCCGACATGGAGCCCTAGGTCGAACCGACGCCTACTGTTCCCTCGACGGGGAACGCGTCCTCACCTACTCCTCTCGGGAGAATTTACCTGATGCCAACCGCTCCTTTGGTTGGACTTTTGCCTGACGGTCCTTTGTCAGGGCTTGGATGCCGAGCTGTCCTTCGCTCGGTGCCTAGCAGTCCTTCGCTAGGTCTTCAGTCCCAGACCGTCCTTCGCCTGGTGCCTAGCAGTCCTTCGCTAGGGCTTTTAACTCTGGCATTCCTTCGCCAGTGCCTAGCGGTCCTTTGCTAGGGCTTTCACTGCACACTTGATTAACTTGTTAGAACACAAGAAGGACTTAACTTTTGATCTATGTTGCCATTATCAAAACACAGGTTTGACTTAGGTGCATTCTGCACCAACAATCTCCCCCTTTTTGATTTATGGCAACCCTAGTTCAAAAAGTTAAGTTTAAGCAACATCTGAAAAAAGTTTTATTCCCTCCCCCTGGAAGGAATCTCCCCCTATGTTTTTCAAAAATTTGTGGGGTTTTAAACACTTTACTTGTACTTAAGTTTTAGGTAACTTGAAACTGCATAGTAGAGTTTTTAAAGCATACATGTTAGCTTAAATACTCTGTAGTATATAACAAGCTTAAGTACTTAGTAGGTTTCGAATCACTTTAGTGCTTAACAAATTTGAAAAATTTTAGCTTTAGAGTAAAAATAATTTTGACACGCTTAAGTAGAAACCTTTTGAAAGGCTAGAGTACTTTGCAAAATTTGAAGGCTTAAAAAATTTAAAGCTAGAGTACTTTGCAAAATTTTGAAAGCTTGAGTAGAAGTTTCGAAAAGCTTAAGTATTTTTGAAAGCCTAAGTAGAAGTTTTGAAAGCTTAAGTAGAAGTTTTGAAAGCTTAAGTTTTGAAAGCTTAAGTTTTTTTTCAGAAAGTTAAACTTTTGAATACTTTTTGAATAAAGGATAGAGTTAAGAAAAATTTAAAAAAAATTTTGAAAAGAAAATTTTAAAAATTTTACTCTCTCCTTTCCTATCTCTCCCCCTTTGCCATATATCAAAACAATTAAATACAGCATAAATAAGGAAATAAGTAAAATTTTGCTGTACTGAATCAATCCATACTTAAATTTATACTAAATCAATCAATTTTCTCTGTAGGGGCCTGTCTAACCCAATTAGCTACTTACTAACTGTTATAAACAGTAGTTTTTGCTAGGGTTAGTCAAGTTAAGTGTTTTTGTTCAAGTTAGATTTTCTAAACTTGACACCTAACTTGATTGCTGTATCAGTTGTATTTAGTGCCCCAATTACTGCAGATGCACTAACTTAAAGCATCTTGAATTGAGGCAAAGACCTAAGCATCTCAACCCTTTCTAGGTTATCAATCAAAAGTATCCTTAGGTGCTTGTGAGATGCTGGCTTCTAAGTCTATAGGTGCATGCAGTTCTAGGGTTAAAGCCTAGGCTAAGTCCATTTTCGAAAAATCCCTAGTTTTGAAGGGGGTAGTTTTAAAATTAATATAAAACTAAGTCGAAAAGATTTTTAAAATTGATTTTTTGAAAAAAAACTTAAGTTGAAAATGAAAACTGATTTTGAAATTTAAATAAAACAGTTTTTCAAAATTCTAATTTTTAGAAAACTTATTTTTGAAATCAAGTAGAGTAAACACAATTGAGTTAAACTATTCTACTGAACACAATCCTAACTGATTAACAAGAAACCAATAATCATAAACTATTCATCATAAAATAGAAGCAGGTACTCTAAGTTCAACATAGTCAACAGTCAAGCACAAGTCAACCACAAGTCAACCCTACTGAGTAGGGATAGTCAAATAGGTACAATGCTAAGTGAATCTAAGATGAAGGACCGGGGTGATCAGATGGACCCGGCTGCCACGCATCGAATCGTGCCATCATCTGTAAGAATCGTGCATCAGCTACTTCTCTGTCAGCTCGGCGAGCGTCCATCTGCTCTATGTGAGAGGCCTCGACCTCCTCTCGAAGACTCTGTATCCGTGTCTCCATACGGGTCACTCTCTCGTAGAGTGTCGGTGGAGCGGGCTCGTCTATGTGGGCTCGGGCGTCTGCTGCTACATCTGCGACGTCGTACTCGACCTCCTCGTCCGAATCGATCTGATGAGCTGCTCTCCGACGTCTCCAGGACAGAACCCCGGTACCGGACACCTCTATACCTGCTAGGGCGAAGTTTCTATAGCCTATTTCATCGTAGTCGGTCAGATCGGCCATTTCTCCCTCGGTAATGTTCCTACCATGGTAATGTAGTAGGGACGTCATAACGTGGCAGTAGGGTGTGCGTACCCGCCCTTGCGTGGTCACACTGGATGCGTGTAGGATAGTGTGAAACATATGAAGTCGTATATCAATATCTAGCTGGTGAATCAGGGCGTACAGGAGAAAGGTATGGAATGGTCGCATAGTGGTGACGTCCCTGGTGGATAAGGGCAGAATACATCGGACTAAGACCCTATATAGGGCGTAGTCCTGGACCTCTAAGTCGACTGACTGGAATCGTCTGGCCACTGGTTGCCTAAAGAAGTATGCGTGTAATGTGTCTAAGGTGATGTGAGAATAGGGAGCATCAAAGGGAGGCTCCCTAGGAGGATAACAACAGAAGATGGACTGCGAGGGTCGTAGTCCTAAAAATCGGTTCAGTAATGTTGGTGTGATGGTTAAGGGAATACCTTGAACCATGGTGGAGAACATGAGATTATCCTGTCTAATGATATTATTGTAAAATTCTGCACATAAGAAAGTATTGATTGGGTGAGTGCAGAATACGAGATTGTCCAGTTGGTAATGGTTTATGACGTTCATAGCTAGGGGACAGGATTGGGTGAAGAATAGCCTATTCAAGTAACTCGTTTTGATAGGTTTATAGGTGGTACGAGCGAACTTGTTACATAATTCTAAATTGAGAAACCTAGGATCAGGACTAGGTTGAGTACCGGGTTCTGCCTGATTAGGTCGGCGTCTTCTAAGAGAAAGAATGTATACTTAAAAGAAAGTGTGCATTTATTGAAAAATTAAAAAAAATAATAAATTATACTGATTTGCTCGGGGAGGCATTGTTGAGGGCTTGAGAGCTTGAGAGGGTTGCAAGATCTCTTGGAAGGTAGAAGATTGAGGAGGAGAAGTGTTTTGGGTGTGAAGAGTAAAAGGGGAAGGGAGCCCCTTTTTATAGGCAGTCTCGGGCGCCCTGCCTCGGGAGGGCGCCCTAACTGGCGAGGGCACCCTGAATGACCAGGGCGCCTTGACCAGGCTGCAGCTGCCTTTTTGGCAGCTTTTGACCATTGAAGGACACTGGCAAGGGCGCCTTTCCGGACGAGGACGCCTTTATCAGATCTGTAGTTCTGTTTGTGCAGCTTTCTGCTGCTGAATGATTGTGGGAGGGCGCCCTGCATGACAAGGGCACCCTAAACAGGGCTGCAACTGCCTTTTGGCAGCTTTTGACCAGCCTTGGGGCGCCTACACCGGTTTGGGCGCCCTAAGGACTAGCTTTTGACTCAAATGAAGTGCATTTGACCAGTTTTGACCTGGTTTGACTACATTGACCGTAGTTTGACTATGTTGACTGTGGTTTGACCATGTTGACTATGGTTTGACATATAGAATTTCACTGAAACACAGGTACTAAGGAAATCATTTAGTCTTAATTTTACTGTCTCTCCCAGATCTAGGGTTTTCAGTCACGTTAACCTTATAGGTTTTGTGAGACAGTTTTTGATTAGAAGTTATTTTGAAAAAGTTTGATTAATTTTGAAAACAATTAAATTTATGTTTAAATCTATAAATAACTGAATTTTTGTGTTAGATTCGAATTTAACAAAAATTAATTTGAATTTGAAATTCAAAAATTGGCTTCCAGGTCTTGGCGAGGCACTAGGCCTTCTTTGGCCGAAGCCTTATGGGATCATCCACCCTTTCCTTGACAAAGCCTTTTAATGAAATTTCATTTTCAAAATCAATTTCTGAAAAATTTCTGGTCTAACTAGTTTGGGTTTTGGATCGGTAGCTTCGGTCAGTTCCGCCAGTCTAAAGAGACCAAGTGAACTTGATCTTATTAGAATTGGTTTCCCCAACGTACTATCATCTCACCTCTACCCAATACTATGTTGTCAAATTTCAGCTAAGTTTGTTCAGTCCTTAACTAACCTAAGTCTAAGCATGGTATATTGCAGAAATTAAATAAACAATCAAACAATCAATTTAAATCAATAATGACAAGTTTATCTAATAATAAAAATGGTTTTCAGTTTGGCTTCCCCTGGACTAAAGCCACGGTGATGGTTAGGCAAGATGTGAATCTTGTCCTTGGGGATCCAATACTGATTTAATCCAGTTGGTTTGTTCAGGCATAGTTTAGGTACCCATGCCTGAATTTTTCCTCTGGACTGATTCAGTACAGACAAATATGATCTTTGTCGGGATTTGGTTCGGTAGCCAAGTCCAGATCGATTTAGAACTGATTTCTGTTTTCCAAGGATCATGTCAAGACCCTTGGAACCAGATGTAAATCATTCTAAAGCTGTTCTAAAATCCTTAACCTGAGTTTTCAGGGAGGAATTCTCCTTTTCAAGTTTTTCAACTTGAGTGGGAGTTCCTTCCTGAACCTTCTCGGTTAAGGGTTTAGAGTCAGCTCCCTCTTTCAGGAGTTTTACTTCCTGTCGGAGGGTTTCGACCCGGAGTTTGGCTTTTGCCAAATCACGAGAAAGAAAAGAAATCAATTCAGTTAACTGTAATCTATTAAAACCAGTTACCTTAATTTCTCCGTCTTCTGTGAAGGTCAGCTCGCCGTCCTCTTGTTCTGATTCTGACTCTGTCTCGACTTTATCTGAGGCGGTCAGAGCTAGGAGGTTGGACTGGGGTGCCTCTTCTTCTTCTTCTGAGGAAGACTCGTCCCAGGTTGCTTGTAGCGCCTTCTTTCTTCTCGGCTTCTTTGTTTCCTTTAGGTTAGGGCACTCTGACTTGTAGTGGCCCTTTTTCTTGCACTCGTAGCAGGTTACATTGGGCTTGTTTGCTGGTTCAGTTGGTTCTTCCTTTCTTCGGCCGGTTTTTCGTTTGTTGGTTCGGTTCTTCAGCTCCTTGTAGTAGCTTCGAGCGAGCCGGACCAGTTTAGTTTGATCTCCTTCTTCTTCTGAATCTGAGTCTGAGTTAGATTCGGTTTCAGGTTCAGGCTTCTTCTTTGTTGTTCTTCCAGTCTTGCCTGCAAGAAAAGCAATACCTTTCTCAACCATATTGGTGTTAGTTTGTTCGTGCAGTTCTAGTTCAGAAAATAATTCGTCTAATTTTATTTTAGAAAGATCCCTAGAGACCTTGTATGCATCTACCATAGATGCCCACAAGGTGTTTCTAGGGAAGGCGTTTAGAGCATACCTTATTAGGTCACAGTTTTCAACCTTGTGACCTATTGTGTGAAGACCGTTCATTACCTCTTGGATCCGTGCGTGGAGTTGGGCTGCCGATTCGTTGTCCGCCATCTTGATAGTGTATAATTTGTTTAGTAGCAGATCTCGCTTGCTGATCCGAGTATCTGAGGTCCCTTCGTGCAGCTCGATCAGCTTTGTCCATAGCTCCTTTGCACTGTTGAAGGGGCCCACGCGGTTCAGCTCTTCTTTTGTCAGCCCGCATTGTAGGGTTTGCGTTGCTTTTGCGTCGGCTTCTATCTTGCGCTTTAGAGTGTTGTCCCACTCCGAGTAGCTTTGTGGAAGTCCTTCTGCATTTCGGGGGATCTCCAGACCGGACTAGATAATGATCCACATGTCCACCTGAGTTTTCAGGTGGACCTCCATGCGACTTTTCCAGTAGGAAATGTCTTCTCCACTGAAGAGTGGAGATCTAGTGGTGCTGAATCCCTCTTACATAGACATTTGTTCTGAAAAAGAATAACTAAAAGAGATTTGCCAAGACTTGGTCTTGGATTAGCAGTGCTGGATAAGAGAAATAAAATATCGAGGGGTGTTGCACTAACCTCGATTAACGAAAGAAATTTGAACGAAAAAATATTTAAAAATTTGAAAAAAAAATTTAAGAAAATCCGAAAAGAAATTTTCAAACTAGTGGTTGCACCAAGTTTGAACTTCCCGCTCTGATACCACTTGTTGGATCGTGAAAAGCCGATAGAGGGGGGGGTGAATATCGGAAATCGTTCTTTTTCGGAAAACTAAGAGTAAGTGCACAGCGGAAATAAAAATACGAGACACAGCACAAAGACACAGTGATTTTTACTTGGTTCGGAGCCTGTGTCGACTCCTACTCCAAGGCCCACGGTCGTTGACCGTTTACTTTGGGCAATTCTATATTCGCGCAAAGAGGTTACAATAATTTCAATTACAAAGAGAGTGCAATAAAATAATATTAAGCTCTTCGTTACCGATGTCCGGAGTGTGTCGATTCTTTTCGGGGCAGCGGGACATCGTCGGCTTGAGGTGAGGCGTTTCTGGAGCAAGGCACGAGCGTAGAAGAGCGTGGAAACTTTGGAATGAAGTTGATTTTCTGCTCGGGGTCGAGGGGGTGCTATTTATAGCCCCTAGGGCGCCCTGGACGTCGGGGGCGCCCTGCCAAGTGTCATCCGATCCGCAGTTTGCTCGGTCAAGCTTTATCCCACCTAAATAGGAATGAAGTTTGACCTCTGGGGCGCCCTGGTCGCTGAGGGCGCCCTGGTTGACCCGGTCTTCTCGGCTGGATAGATTTGATCGGCCTCGCTGGCGTGGGCGCGAAGCGCCTTGGCTCCTGAGGGCGCCCTGGGCGCTCAAGGCGCCCTGGCTGCTGAGGGTGCCCTGGATGCAGAGGGCGCCCCGGCCAGTGGTTAGCCGAACTCCTTTTTGCCTTACTTGTTTCTTGTTCACCGTGGAGGCGCCCTAGACACTCAGGGCGCCCTACTCAGTTGCTGCCTCACTCCTTTGAGGCTCTCTGAGCTGCAGACACACGTTCCTTTGGTCCTGCATCCAGGGTTAGTCCGAAAACAAGATAAAGCATTAATTTATACAGCCTCAGCTGTCTTGGTTCTGACTTTGGTCTCCGACATGGAGCCCTAGGTCGAACCGACGCCTACTGTTCCCTCGACGGGGAACGCGTCCTCACCTACTCCTCTCGGGAGAATTTACCTGATGCCAACCGCTCCTTTGGTTGGACTTTTGCCTGACGGTCCTTTGTCAGGGCTTGGATGCCGAGCTGTCCTTCGCCCGGTGCCTAGCAGTCCTTCGCTAGGTCTTCAGTCCCAGACCGTCCTTCGCCTGGTGCCTAGCAGTCCTTCGCTAGGGCTTTTAACTCTGGCATTCCTTCGCCAGTGCCTAGCGGTCCTTTGCTAGGGCTTTCACTGCACACTTGATTAACTTGTTAGAACACAAGAAGGACTTAACTTTTGATCTATGTTGCCATTATCAAAACACAGGTTTGACTTAGGTGCATTCTGCACTAACAGTGATAAGTGATGTAGGTGAATACAAGAATGCTCATGAGCTATGGAGTAAGATGATAGCTCATCATGAAAATCCTACACAAGCACAAGAAGTGGAGGATCCTAAGGAGATGGGCATAATGGTCCAAGAGTAGGAGAAGGACCAATTGGTGAGGAGAAAGAAGAAGAAGCATCCACCTCTTCAAGTGGAGTGGCAAAAGAAGATAAGGGATCATCAACTTC
Source organism: Boesenbergia rotunda (assembly GCA_024364735.1). Classification (NCBI taxonomy): domain Eukaryota; kingdom Viridiplantae; phylum Streptophyta; class Magnoliopsida; order Zingiberales; family Zingiberaceae; genus Boesenbergia; species Boesenbergia rotunda. The sequence continues at coordinate 386,211 of JAGFNQ010001219.1, read as the reverse complement.
ATCAAATGTTGAAGAAGAAGTCAACCTGGCAAGTACCTTCACCAAAGTAAAATCAAAAGACCACATCATTTGCTTTGGATGCAATGAGAATGGACACTACAAGAACAAGTGTCCATTGGTTAACAAGGAGGTGACCCCTAAATTCAAGTCAATTCATTTAAAATCTAATTTGAGTTGTAGGGAGAAGAAGGAGAAGCACATTAGATGATTCACATGTGGTGAGTGGGGGCACTACCATACCAAATGCTCAATGAAGGGAGAATTCAAGAAGTTGGAGCGTTTGAATAAGTGGAAGAAAATGAAGAAGAAAAACTCACATCAAGGGGGGAGCTTCAAAGGTAAGGGAGGTAATCCCTAACTTTATATGTAATTCTAATTCTCCCATGTATACTAGGAATAATTTTTCTTATACTCCCATGCATATGATAAGAGTAGGGTTAATAATGTAGATCATAACTCTAGAAAATCCATGCATAATCATAAACCTAGACATGATAAACCTAAGAACCAAGGCATAAATCCCAAGAAGGGAAGACATATGCCTAGACAAATGGGTAGGTCTAAGAATGTCCATGGTGGACATGTCGATTCTAGGTTTAATAACTTAGAAAGGGAAAATGAAGCTTGGAGGGCAAAGCTTGAGAAATTGAAGAAAATCCTAGGTAGATTCACTATTGGATCAAATGGGTTAGGTATGGTGTTAAGGAGCCAAAAATCCAACAATGATAGATCGGATTTGGGATACCGGTCTATGTCCTCCATTGCTAAGGAAAGTTCATACGTAAGTGTGCCATATAACTATAGCAAGGGGAAGTCCAAAATTGGCAAGGGAGTACCATTTAAGGGCAAGAAGAATACCTTAACCAAGGATAAGATGTCCAAGGTTATGAAGGTTAGCTTTGTAGGTTAAGAGTCACCAGAGGTATACCGGTGTGGCTTAGTAGTTATGGATAAGTCGCCTAGGGAGGTGGCTAAGGCTAAGAGCTTAAGGAGAAGCTCTAAGAGTCAAGTTGAGACCCATGACAAATGAATCTCAGGAGGATACCTCTTGTGAGTCTAGATGGGCCATGAAATATGCCAATGGTTTGGAGACGGATTTGAGTCTTAATCCTTAGGTTTTGACATATTGGGTTTGTGTTTCATGCATAAAAATATGACATTGGGGTGATATTGCATGATAATTGGGTGTTTGATGTATAGAGGCCATATAAACCAATGCTAGGGATGCATTGCGGGTTGGTATTGGCAGATACATCAAGAGGAAGCCAAAACTAGGACTTTAGGTCAAGATTCAATTAAACAATTTAGCTAGTTTTGAATTTTGTGTCAATTATGGTACCCGAGATATAGACATTTTGAATGTATTTTCCCCTAGTAGGCATGTGCATCACAAATCACTCCATAAAATTTAAGAATTTTTGGAGATTTGTTGAATTAGTTATGTCATTCTGAAATTGAGTTCAGAAAGTAGAAAATGTTGATTTCTGAGTATTAGTCGACTGGTGCAGAGGTCAACCAGTCGATTGATAATTCTATGAGGGTGTTTTCGATAGGGGTTTGTCGATTGATACATGCTGAAATAGTTTTCAACAAAGTCAAAAAGTATCCTATTAATGTCAAACATGTGTATAATTTTATGGGGGGGTTAATACACACTATTTATGATCATTAGAGGGTAGAGAATTCAATGATTGAGATATTATTGGAGTTCTTTTTTATGTATGGCAAAGGGAGAGAATTAAGATTTAGTTAGAAAAACCTTAATCACGTTTGCTAAAATCCTAGCTTAAGGAGGAGCTTAGGTTAAGGGGGAGCTTTGATTCTCATGTATTGGCAAGGTAAAACCTTGTGATAGGTTCTTAAAAAGCCTTTGGTAAGTCTAAGTGTAGGGGGAACCTTGGAGAAGTTTTTAAAAAGCCCGTTGATGAAAATCTTAACTCAATGGGGATTTTAGGTGTAGGGGATGTCTTGTGATAGGATCCACGCATTGTTTGCATTGCATATGCACTGGTGGTATAAGTCAAAGGTGTAGCCTTGGCAATGTAAGTCCAAATGTTTTTAGCATTTATATTTGCTATATATTTTTCCTAACTCCAAACATCAAAAAGGGAGAGATTGTTGAGGCAATCTATGGTCCATGGGACCATTTGTTTTTTATGTTTGGGCAAAGGGTTTAAATTGGCTTCACCCTTATATTTGATATGTGTATTGGAGTGTGTAGGTTCTGTAGGATACACATAGACTTAGCTCGACAATTTCGAGTCCGGTGAAGGACGGAGCATCTGAGAGATCGTGGATAAGGCAGCAACGATGAGCCTAGGGAAGCACTCTAAGGCATACGCGAAGGATGACATGAAGATGAGCCACAGGCTTATTTGTATTCGAGGGACAATAGCCGAAGCGAAGAAGGCTTGAAGTCAAGAGTCAAGGCTACAAAGAAGAGTCAAGTGAGTCGTGAGGATCCGAGTGCGAGTGAACTATACTTGGGAAGGGAAACCCTAGGTTTAAGGCTTTACTAGTCGACTAATATAGGATCCGTCTGTTAGGATGTATACTATAAGTCTAGCTTTTGTATGAACATCTATTTTGGAATAAGAATCATAGTGATCATGTGCTTGCATTTTATATTTGTTATATATGCAGTTGTCTGTTACTTTACATTGTAGATAACATGGTGTGTGGTGTTACACAGAAGATCATGTTATCAGTTCCTTGTAAAGTATAAGTAGTGGCTCACAACCAAGATGGATTTAGACAAACCATTGGAACGGTTATAGTGTAATTTGATATTAGTCTATCTTGACTATAGAATTACACTAGTACACTTTGTGTGTATTGAGTAGGACCGATTTGAGATGATTCAATTTATACTGACTATATAATCGAACAAGACCTCAGGTTATTATGGATGTACATGCTCTTAATCCCAATATAATAATGGACATATGTACTTAATATTTATTTCTTTAATTTACCAATGGGCAAGATTTATTCGTTAAATCAGTAAATTGAGAAATAATATTATTTATATGGTGTATCATTGATTATAGAAGGAAACTGTGTCCTAATTATTTAGGTTGATGATGTCCCCTTGAGGAGCAATATAAATCCTGCAGGTGGACTTGATCCGACATGATAATAAAGTGGAGTGGTACTACTCTTGGAGTTAGATGTTAATTAATTAAATTGTCAGTAATTTAATTAATTAACGGACATGCGATATCTTAAACACGGGGAGATGATGTACACATAATAAGTAGGAGCCTATATTTTATTATGGGGTTGGTGTGGTAGTTTAATAATAACTCATTAGTGGAGCGGGTTATTATTAACGGATCCGGTTAAGGATCCGTTAGGAGACCAAAACTAACTCCTCCTCATGGTCCCTATTGTAGCCTATATATACCCTCCTAAGCCATCATGAACCAAAACCTAAGCCTCTATTATTCCCACCACCCTCTCTCTCTCTCTCTCTCTGGGGTGGTGTGCGGCACCGGCGCAAGGAAGAAGAAAGGGGAGGCTAGGGTTTAGGGAGAAGGAAACATTCTCTTCTTCTCATCTCCTCTTGTCTTTCTCTTCTCTCCTTTGGGCGTGCGCATGCTTGAAGCAAGGAGGGCCGGCGGCACAATCACAAGGAGGAGCTAGGGCCGGCGATGCAAGGAAGGAGAAAGGAGGAAGAAGGAAAGGTGATTTTGGTGGCTTTGTTTCTTGGAAGATTGTCGCCCACATGACGTCCAAGAAGAGGATAGGAATACAATAGAAGATCAAGAGGTATAACTTTTGGTTTTGCTATGCTTGTTTTCTCTTGGATCCCGAAGATAAACACAAGAATCGTCAATCCAAAACTTCATCCTCTATTCTGCTGCTAATCGATAAAGGAGTTTGATTTCTTGAAATACAAGTTTGTTCAAGCGATCACTCAATCAAAAAGCATGGTGATAAAGTAAGTCGTTCGGGAAGTTTTCCCTATCCGGATTAGTTCTAATCAATAGAATTTTAATCCGGGGATATAGGGAGGAATCCCAACAATCAACACAGTCGACTGGTTGAGTCTATAGAAGGATCAGTTGACTGACCTTCTATGCAGTCGACTGGTGTCAGCTGACTTTGAATGTTGGACTGTAACGTTCGATTTCAACAACTGGCAATTGACTGGTGCCTAGTGTTGGCACCAGTCGACTAATAACGAATGGATCAACAACGAGCTCTATTTTAGGGAACTCGGTTTGCTTGAGCAAGGTTGACGAAATTAGTCTTGGTTAAAGGCCAATTAGTAGTCTATGTGCTCAAGTGTTCTTAGTGACGTTGTGGTGAGGTTTCTCCACCAATAATTAGCTACATGAGCTAGCCGGAGACTTTCCGGAGAATCATCGACCAATGAATGGAGATCGTTCACATTACGGATAGCTGTGAAGTAGGAGTTTATCTTCGAAGCACGTAAATTGGTTTGCCTCTTCTTTATGTTACATTTAATTTAAATATATTTTGCTTGCGCACTAGCATGTGTAGGAAGAAGAGAACCAACGATTGGAGAGTGACGAGCTATTCACCTCCTTTAGCCATCCGATCGATCCCAACATAGGTGTGTCGCCTTAAAGCCTTGTCAAAGGATCCCTTGTCTATCATGGATGAGATCAGTCGCTTGAAGAAGATAATAAGAGACAAGACAACAAGATCTCGGTCGTGGACATGATGTTAGTAATATGAGAGAAGTGTCCTAAGGCAATCGCCTTATGATTGTAATCATTTACTTTAATAAATGAATATTCACTATTTGAGTATACATGTTCATGTATTTGATTGAGATCTTGAACTCATTTACTGAATGTCCGCAATACAATTCACAGCATGAGAGAATTTGTGATGAATTCACAACTAGTGATTATCTCTACATGTGCAATTGTGAAGTATTGAAATTGTCCCTAGTCGATGAATTGATAAATACGGACACTATCAATTCTGTTGAGACTAGCATGGGTTATTCTCTAATCAGCTGATTCTCACTGGCTGGTGACATTGGGATGTCCGGAGATAAACATGGATGCTAGTTAAGGGAACTAGTTCATTGGAGTGACTAGCTGTAAGACTTCATATGGTAATCTACATATAGATATGTCAATGAAAGTTCTTACTGCAGCTTAAGTGCGATGTTCCTTTGACTTGCGGTGTTCAAGTCATCTTGGTCACGGAGACTTATACTTTGACATCTTAAGCAAGCATCTCTAAGGAGGTGTGGACCCAGGATGGTTGGGTATAAGCCGAAGTGCCCGAAGATGTTTGAACAGCCTACAAAGGATTCACCACTCCTTGCAAGGAGATGTATACCCAAGGCCTATCGTCGGATTGTTACTCGAAGCCTCTGGCCAGAGCACAACATGTTCCGAGTATGAATCTCTAGGAAACATGAGAGTAATTAGAATCCGTTGGACGAGAAAGACATTACTTGGGCTAGGTGTGACGTAGTCAGCCTAGTGGGGACTGACACACATAGACCGTGTCCTGAACCAAGTGGGTATAAGATGGTGAAGGGAATGAGGCACGACTCATTATAGCTGCTGAAGGGTTTCAGAATTATTTCTGAGGTCAACCGTTGATCTTTCGATTAATTGGGGGTCATGATGTACTACTAGGTGCCACTCATGATCGTTCTATAATTGGTTGATTATAGACGGCCAATATAAATCGAAAGCCTATTTAGTCACACGCACTATGAGTAATCCAAGGGATTTAAAACGAGTTGAAAATTAGATTTTCCGATCAAGAGAAATAAGTCGAATCTGAATTTATCAGAGGCGCACCGGAAGCTTAAAATGGCTAAGTCTTTTGAAGGCTTATTGGACGAATTAAATGAGTTTAATTCGCGAGGAGGCGGCTTGGTTTGGCCGGCCAAAGAGGGTCCCCACCCTCTTTGGTCTGGCCGGCCACAACAAGGAGGGGAACCAATTTATTGGTTTAAATTATAAAATAAATCAAGCACGATTTGTTTTATAAAATTATGGATAAATAAATTTATATATAAAGAAATTTATATAAAGAGATTTATTTTCATGGAAATTAAAATAAACCTTGGATTGGTTTATTTTATTTTATAAAATCAATTATGAATTGATTTTTCCATGATATGAAAAATTTATATAATAAATTTCTTGTGAAAATTTATTCCATAATAAAAGGGGAAGATGTGTTTGTTTTATTATAAATTTAGTTATAATAAAACAAGGCATAACGGAATAATTCATAGGAAAATTTATAAGATAAATTTCTTATGAAAATTTATTCCGTTAAAGGGGAGACTTGGCAATGGAGAGACTACTATATAAAGGAACCAAGGCAAGGCTTGAATTCCAATCAAGAAATAAAGTAGCAAGCCTCTCTTCCTCTCCTTCTCTCCCTCTCCCTCCTCTAGTGGGCGCCGGCCCTAGAGGGACCTCCTAGGGTTGCCGTGAGCCATCTCCACCAAGAAGGTGCCGAAGAAGAAGAAGAAGCGGGTCGCGACTCCTTCCTTCCCCCGGAATCTTGATTCCGATACTTGGTGGTTAGTTTTCCATCTCCCTCTCTTGATATTCTTGTCGTGCCTTTGGAGAATCTAGTAGTTCTTGTCGGCACGAAACTCGTGGCTTTGCGAAGTCATCCCGAAGAGAACTCGGTGTGGACGTGAATAGAGGCGGAGCTTCCAAGGGACGCTACGGTTGGATCTCGTCCCTTTCTACGAGTTACGCGAGGTATTAAGTAAATTAGTTTACTTTCTGCAAAATTTTAAATGTATGATCATGTCTCCACAACTTAAGGTTGCATGCTAGATACGTGGTTAAAATAATTTAAGAAATTATTTATGCTAAACCTTCCGCTGCACGTAATTAAATTTTAAAATTACGGACCCGTATCCATGTCAACATGCACCCGGTCCCAACAGTGGTATCAGAGCGATGTTAGTGTTCGACATAATCATATAATTGTTTTGCGGAAAACTTTGTCATGATCTCAATTTTAGAAAATTTTCCAATTATGGAAACTTTCCAATTATAATAAATTTTAGATTTAGGAATTTCAAAGTTTGGAAATCCTCATGAAATTTCGCAAACTTTTTGAAATATCCTAGTTTCTGAAATTTTATGATAATTGTGAAAACTTCCCATCTTTGGAAACTTTCCAATTTTGGAAATTTTCTATTTTGGAAATTTTCCAATTTTGGAAATATGTAAGTTTTCTTTGTACCAGAAACTTACAAATATTCTGAAAACCTATTATGAAATCTCGCAATTTTGGGCACTTTCTTTCAAGAAAGTCTAGACAAACTTATGGATCATTAATTGACAATTAAAATTCGAATTGGTTTTAAATTATTAACAAAATTCTTTATTTTGGATTGAGCCTCGGGGAGCCGTCCAATTTAAAGTTAGTTGTTGTAATTTAATTTCCTATTTTGAATAAAATTGTCATTTTTAATTTGGTTACGCCTCGGGGAGCGGACCAAATTGGATTTACGACAAATTTCTTTTCTTTGGGTATCTGAGCCTCTGGGAGCCACCCTTAAAAATCAATTTGTTGTAATTAATTAATCCATAAATAAAATATGTGATCAAATCTTGGAAATTTAGGATAATTTCTTTATTTGATTTAAGAGGTGATGCTCTTACATATTGTTGTCTCCAAAATTAATTAGGAAAATGGTTTCCTATAGAGTTTTCTTAAATAAGATTTTCATGAAAATAATATGTGATTGAATTAAGGAAATCTGTCTCTTAATTTAATAAGATTTGATTTAGAGAAATCAAAGTCTTAAACATATTATTTCCGAAATTGATTATGACAATTTAGGAAATTGTTTCCCAAAACAATTCCTTGAATAAAGTATGAAATTGGGATTAGGAAATCCGGTTCCTAATCCAATTAATGAGACTTGATAAATTAAGTCTCATGCATACTTTATCAAGGAAATCGTTAGTCATGACATAATTATATGTCATGAATGTGCTTTGAAAAGAAAGGATGAGACCCAAAACCCCTTATAAAATATTAAGGCTAACACCTTCAATTAATATGGTTAGAACCGGAGTTTTGTTTCTCGTTTGGGTTGATGGACACATCCATGCCCGGCTTGAACCTCAACATGTTCAAACCATGGAATTAGTTTATGAATAATATAGTTGGAGTCAGAGGTCAATCCTTAGTTTTGGTTGTTGGACACATCCAAGCCTGACTAAACGGTTGAATGAGCTCCAACCATATTAAAACTATTTCTTGATTAATGGGTCAGCCTTAAGCTTGGAGCATCGATTTGTTGTGCCACAGCCAAGGTCGATGTAAAGAGAGGTGCAGTTGGGTGCTATGTATATTGTTGCATACTTGTTAATGAGTTAACAACCCAATGATTTATGCAAACATTCAATTAGTTGATAGCATAAAGTGATAGTTACATATATGTGATATGTAATCGGTATAATTACCTACCTTCATAGCTAAGAATAACTTGATGGCCACAGCCATGGTTGTTCTTATCTATGGTTGGATATCAACCTATTTGGAGGTGTTCCTACAATCTCCCGAATTGATAAAAAGGGTTATTCAATTCGAAAAATAAATAGGATTTAATTAATGTATATTGATGCATTCTTTATCATTCTTCTCACATAAGCTCAATTTGTATTTCTAGGATAATCACTCGATCATGTCTTCTCTGAATTTGCGTTCCATTTTGGACACCAATAAACTGACTGGGCCAAACTTCATGGACTGGCTTCGAAACCTGAGGATAGTCCTCAAGGCAGAGAAGCTTGCTTATGTCCTTGAAGATCAACTTCCCAACCGTCCTCCAGAAGATGCAACTCCAGACCAGTTAGTGGCCTATCAGAAACATGTGACCGATTCTGAACTTGCGAGTTGCATCATGCTAGCCTCTATGGTACCTGAGCTGCAAAAGCAGCATGAGCATATGGATGCTTATACCATCATCTTCCATCTTCATGAGTTATTTGATGAGCAGGCGAGATCCGAAAGGTTCGAAGTCTCCAGACTCCTCTTCACCTCTAGGATGCAGGAAGGCACTTCTGCCTCACAGTTTGTGTTAAAGATGTTGGGGTACATTGAGCGACTGAGCACACTCGGTTTTGCAATGGATCATGAACTAAGTATTGACTTAATTCTACATTGTTTGCCCAAAAGTTATTCACAATTTGTGATGAACTATCGGATGAACAAGCTGGAGACTACCATTCCTGAGTTGCTCAACCTGCTGAAGACTATAGAGCCTTCTGTAAAGCAAGATCAGAAGACGGTACTGTTAGTTGGTTCCTCGAAGAAAGGTTCTAAGAGGAAGGCCAAAGAACAGAATAAAGGAAAGAAGAAAAAGGCCAAAAAGACTGAAAAGACACCAAAAGGCACTTGCCATCATTGTGGCAAGGAGGGTCACTGGCGAAGAAACTGCAAGGTTTATCTTGAGTCTTTGAAGAAGAAGGCATCCGATGCCCCATCCTCTTCAGGTATCTTCGTTATTGAATGTCACTCTATTCCTCAGATACCTGGGTACTTGATACTGGGTGTAGCTCACATATATGCAATGACATACAGGGGCTAAGGAATAGAAGAAGACTCGTCAAGGGAGAAACGAATCTGCGAGTTGGAAATGGAGCAAAGATTGCTGCTGTTGCCATCGGAACATATTTGCTAAAGCTCCCTACTGGACGTGTCTTAGAATTGGATAATTGTTATTTTGTTCCTTCGTTAATAAAGAACATTGTATCTATTTCATGTTTGAATGAAAAGGGTTATCATTTAACTTTTAGTAACAATTGTTGTTACATAACTTTAAATGGCGTTCTTTATGGGACCGGAACTTTGTGCAATGGTATCTACACATTAGATTTATCCGGTGACGTTTTCAATATCGAAGTCAGCAACAAACGTGCTCGAATAGATAATCGAATAGACTCCTACACATGGCATTGTCGTCTTGGCCATGTAAGTAAGAAACGCATGACCGAATTACACCGATGTGGAATTCTGGAATCATTTGAACCCGGTTCATTTGATACATGCGAATCATGCTTAAAAGGCAAGATGACCAAATTACCCTTTTCCGGAAAAGGTAATCCAGTGGGAGAATTGCTTGGTCTAATACATATTGATGTATGTGGACCAATGTCAACTCTTGCACAAGGAGGCTATAGCTACTTCATCACCTTTATCGATGATCACTCACGATTCGGGTATGTGTTATTGATGAAACACAAATCTGAAGCTTTTGAGAAATTCAAAGAATTCAGAAATGAAGTAGAGAAACAGCTTGGCAAAAGTATTAAGATACTTCGATCCGATCGGGGTGGTGAATACTTGAGTCAAGAGTTTCAAGATTATCTTAGGGACAATGGGATATTGTCTCAATGGACTCCGCCGTATACACCACAGCATAATGGTGTATCTGAAAGGCGTAACCGAACCTTGATGGACATGGTTAGATCCATGATGAACCATGCAACTCTTCCAAAATCCTTTTGGGGCTATGCACTTAAGACAGCTGTTTACTTGCTAAACAGAGTCCCTACCAAGGTAGTCTCTACTACTCCATATGAGATATGGAATAGTAAGAAACCTCACTTAACTCACCTTAAGATATGGGGTTGTCCTGCTTATGTGAAGCGGACTGTATTAGACAAATTGGATGCTAAGTCTGATAAATGTCTATTTATTGGATACCCTAAGGAAACGAAGGGTTACCAATTCTATCATCCCTTGGAACAAAAGGTGTTTGTTTCAAGGCATGCTGTATTTCTGGAAAAAGANACTAACAGTATGACTTAATTCTGCATTGTTTGCCCAAAAGTTATTCACAATTTGTGATGAACTATCGGATGAACAAGCTGGAGACTACCATTCCTGAGTTGCTCAACCTGCTGAAGACTATAGAGCCTTCTGTAAAGCAAGATCAGAAGACGTACTGTTAGTTGGTCCTCAAGAAAGGTTCTAAGAGGAAGGCCAAAGAACAGAAATAAAAGAAAGAAAAACAAGGCCAAAAGACTGAAAAGACACCAAAAGGCACTTGCCATCATTGTGGCAAGGAGGGTCACTGGCGAAGAAACTACAAGGTTTATCTTGAGTCTTTGAAGAAGAAGGCATCTGATGCCTCATCCTCTTCAGGTATCTTCGTTATTGAATGTCACTCTATTTCCTCAGATACCTGGGTACTTGATACTGGGTGTAGCTCACATATATGTAATGACATACAGGGGCTAAGGAATAGAAGAAAACTCGTCAAGGGAAAAGCGAATTTGCGAGTTGGAAATGGAGCAAAGATTACTGCTGTTGCCATCAGAACATATTTGCTAAAGCTCCCTACTGGACGTGTCTTAGAATTGGATAATTGTTATTTTGTTCCTTCGTTAATAAAGAACATTGTATCTATTTCATGTTTGAATGAAAAGGGTTATCATTTAACTTTTAGTAACAATTGTTGTTACATAACTTTAAATGGTGTTCTTTATGGGACCGGAACTTTGTGCAATGGTATCTACACGTTGGATTTATCCGGTGTCGTTTTCAATATCGAAGTTAGCAACAAACGTGCTCGAATAGATAATCGAATAGACTCCTATACGTGGCAATGTCGTCTTGGCCATGTAAGTAAGAAACGCATGACCAAATTACACCGATGTGGAATTTTGGAATCATTTGAACCCGGTTCATTTGATACATGCGAATCATGCTTAAAAGGCAAGATGACCAAATTACCCTTTTCCCGGAAAAGGTAATCCAGTGGGAGAATTGCTTGGTCTAATACATACTGATGTATGTGACCAATGTCAACTCTTGCACAAGGAGGCTATAACTACTTCATTACCTTTATCGATGATCACTCACGATTCGGGTATGTGTTCTTGATGAAACACAAATCTGAAGCTTTTGAGAAATTCAAAGAGTTCAGAAATGAAGTAGAGAAACAGACTTGGCAAAAGTATTAAGATACTTCGATCCGATCGGGTGGTGAATACTTAAGTCAAGAGTTTCAAGATTATCTTAGGGACAATGGGATATTGTCTCAATGGACTCCGCCATATACACCACAGCATAATGGTGTATCTGAGAGGCGTAACCGAACCTTGATGGACATGGTTAGATCCATGATGAATCATGCAACTCTTCCAAAATCCTTTTGGGGCTATGCGCTTAAGACAGCTGTTTACTTGCTAAACAGAGTCCCGACCAAGGTAGTCTCTACTACTCCATATGAGATATGGAATAGTAAGAAACCTCACTTAACTCACCTTAAGATATGGGGTTGTCCTGCTTATGTGAAGCGGACTGTATCAGACAAATTGGATGCTAAGTCTGATAAATGTCTATTTATTGGATACCCTAAGGAAACGAAGGGTTACCAATTCTATCATCCCTTGGAGCAAAAGGTGTTTGTTTCAAGGCATGCTGTATTTCTGGAAAAAGAATTTCTTTTACAAGAAAACAGTGGGAGTGGCATTGAACTTGATGAAGTTCAAGAAACTCCAATAGACATTACAGAGACACCTAGTCTAGACCCACAACCGATAACTCATAGTGATGAGCTATCAGTTGAACCTAAAACAACACCACCTCTTCGTAGGTCTGATAGGACACGCAATATTCCAGAGAGATACGGATTTCTCATAAGTGAATCGAACGACGTGTTACTCATAAGCGATGACGAACCTATCAGTTATGAAGATGTTCTGAAAAGTTCAGAAAGGGACAAATGGCTTGAAGCCATGAAGTCGGAAATGGATTCCATGTACGAAAATCAAGTATGGGACTTGGTTAACCCACCTGAAGGGATTAAGCCCATAGGGTGCAAGTGGGTTTTCAAGAAGAAAACCGACATGGAAGGTAATGTAGTTGCCTTTAAGGCTAGATTAGTGGCAAAAGGATATCGTCAGAAACAAGGAATTGATTATGACGAAACCTATTCGCCAGTAGCTATGCTTAAATCCATTCGGATGCTCCTGGCCATAGCAGCTCATTATGATTATGAGATATGGCAAATGGATGTGAAAACAGCTTTCCTTAATGGAAACCTGCTTGAGGATGTATACATGATACAACCTGAAGGTTTCACATCGGTTGATAAAACCAAAATATGCAAGCTTCGACGATCCATATATGGACTGAAGCAAGCATCCAGGAGCTGGAACATCCGTTTTGATGAGACAATCAAAGAGTTTAATTTCTCACAAAATCCTGACGAACCCTGTGTGTACAAGAAGGTTAGTGGGAGTGCAGTCGTATTCCTAGTGCTATATGTCGATGACATATTGCTTATAGGAAACGATATATCAGTCTTACAATCAGTTAAAATTTGGTTGTCCAAAACTTTCTCCATGAAAGACCTGGGAGAAGCAACCTATATCCTTGGGATTAGAATCTATAGAGATAGATCAAAACGGTTGCTTGGTCTTTCGCAGTCTACATATATAGACCGAGTGCTAAAAAGGTTTAGCATGTCGGAATCCAAGAAAGGTTACCTTCCCATCAGGCATGGGATCAACCTTTCAAAGTCTATGTGTCCGCGCACAGAAGACGAGAGGATTTGCATGAATAAGATTCCTTATGCATCCGCGATAGGATCTATCATGTATGCCATGTTATGTACTAGGCCCGATGTATCGTATGCTCTGAGCGTCACGAGCAGATACCAGTCTGATCCAGGAATGGATCATTGGGCGGCTGTCAAACAATCCTTAAGTACTTAAGAAGAACTAAGGATGTGTTCCTAATATATGGAGAAGGAGATATGGTAATACGTGGGTATACAGATGCCAGTTTCCAGACAGATAAGGATGACTCCAAATCTCAGTCTGGATACGTATTTACTTTGAATGGAGGCGCAATAAGTTGGAAAAGTTCCAAGCAAGACACTGTAGCGGATTCTACCACGGAAGCGAATATATCGCGGCTTCGGAAGCAGCAAAAGAAGCAGTCTGGATCAAGAAGTTTGTCTCAGAACTTGGTGTGGTTCCAACCATTGATGAAGCAATACCGGTTTACTGCGACAACAATGGAGCTATTGCACAAGCAAAGGAACCAAGGTCTCATCAGCGATCCAAACACGTGCTTCGCCGCTATCATCTGATCAGAGAGATTATAAGTAGGAATGACATACAAATTGAGAAGATTCCCACTGAAAGGAATTTAGCGGATCCTTTAACTAAGGCCTTGCCTCAAAGCAAGTTTGAGGGTCATGTTAGAGCCTGTGGTATTGGATACCGTAGCGATTGGCATTAGGCCAAGTGGGAGTTTTTAGTAATATGAGAGAAGTGTCCTAAGGCAATCGCCTTATGATTGTAATCATTTACTTTAATAAATGAATATTCACTATTTGAGTATACATGTTCATGTATTTGATTGAGATCTTGAACTCATTTACTGAATGTCCGCAATACAATTCACAGCATGAGAGAATTTGTGATGAATTCACAACTAGTGATTATCTCTACATGTGCAATTGTGAAGTATTGAAATTGTCCCTAGTCGATGAATTGATAAATATGGACACTATCAATTCTGGTGAGACTAGCATGGGTTATTCTCTAATCAGCTGATTCTCACTGGCTGGTGACATTGGGATGTCCGGAGATAAACATGGATGCTAGTTAAGGGAACTAGTTCATTGGAGTGACTAGCTGTAAAACTTCATATGGTAGTCTACATATAGATATGTCAATGAAGTTCTTACTGCAGCTTAAGTGCGATGTTCCTTTGACTTGCGGTGTTCAAGTCATCTTGGTCATGGAGACTTATACTTTGACATCTTAAGCAAGCATCTCTAAGGAGGTGTGGACCCAGGATGATTGGGTATAAGCCGAAGTGCCCGAAGATGTTTGAACAGCCTACAAAGGATTCACCACTCCTTGCGAGGAGATGTATACCCAAGGCCTATCGTCGGATTGTTACTCGAAGCCTCTGGCCAGAGCATAACATGTTCCGAGTATGAATCTCTAGGAAACATGAGAGTAATTAGAATCCGTTGGACGAGAAAGACATTACTTGGGCTAGGTGTGACGTAGTCAGCCTAGTGGGGACTGACACATAAAGACCGTGTCCTGAACCAAGTGGGTATAAGATGGTGAAGGGAATGAGGCACGACTCATTATAGCTGCTGAAGGGTTTCAGAATTATTTCTGAGGTCAACCGTTGATCTTTCGATTAATTGGGGGTCATGATGTACTACTAGGTGCCACTCATGATCGTTCTATAATTGGTTGATTATAGACGGCCAACATAAATCGAAAGCCTATTTAGTCACACACATTACGAGTAATCCGAGGGATTTAAAACGAGTTGAAAATTGGATTTTCCGATCAAGAGAAATAAGTCGAATCTGAATTAATCAGAGGCGCATCGGAAGCTTAAAATGGCTAAGTCTTTTGAAGGCTTATTCGACGAATTACATGAGTTTAATTCGCGAGGAGACGGCTTGGATTTGGCCGGCCAATGAGGGTCCCCACCCTCTTTGGTTTGGCTGGCCACAACAAGGAGGGAAACCAATTTATTTGGTTTGAATTATAAAATAAATCAAGCGCGATTTATTTTATAAAATTATGGATAAATAAATTTATATAAAGAAATTTATATAAAGAGATTTATTTTCATGGAAATTAAAATAAACCTTGGATTAGTTTATTTTATAAAATCAATTATGAATTGAGTTTTCCATGATAAGAAAAATTTATATAATAAATTTCTTGTAAAAATTTATTCCATAATAAAAGGGGAGATGTGTTTGTTTTATTATAAATTTAGTTATAATAAAACAAGTCATAACGGAATAATTCATAGGAAAATTTATAAGATAAATTTCTTATGAAAATTTATTCCGTTAAAGGGGAGACTTGGCAATGGAGAGACTACTATATAAAGGAACCAAGGCAAGGCTTGAATTCCAATCAAGAGATAAAGAAGCAAGCTTTCTCTCTCTCTCTCCTTCTCTCCCTCTCCCTCCTCTAGGGCCGGCGCCCTCTTCATCCTCTAGGGCCGGCGCACCTCCTAGGGTTGCCGTGAGTCTCCTCCACCAAGAAGGTGCCAAAGAAGAAGAAGAAGCGGGTCGCAACTCCTTCCTTTCCCGGATCTTGATTCCGTTACTTGGTGGTTAGTCTTCCATCTCCCTCTTTTGATATTCTTGTCGTGCCTTTGTAGAATCTAGTAGTTCTTGTCGGCACGAAACTCGTGGCTTTGCGAAGTCATCCTGAAGAGAACTCGGCGTGGACGCGAATAGAGGCGGAGCTTCCAAGGGATGCTACGGTTGGATCTCGTCCCTTTCTTCGAGTTAGGCGAGGTACTAAGTAAATTAGTTTACTTTTCTGCAAAATTTTAATTTATGATCATGTCTCCACAACTTTAGGTTGCATGCTAGATACGTGGTTAAAATAATTTAAGAAATTATTTATGCTAAACCTTCCGCTACACATAATTAAACTTTAAAATTACGAACCCGTATCCATATCAACATGCACCCGGTCCCAACAGTTTTCGGAGCAGAGCGCTTGAGTCGAAGAGCGTATTGGCATTGGAAGAATGTGTTCTGAAGCTTGGGGGTCGAGCCCCTTATATAGTACATCTAGGGGCGCCCGAGATGTTGGGGGCGCCCTCCACGTGTCTCCCGATCCACAAACCCTCATCCGCAACTCGGTCAGCCCTTATCCCTCCAGGATCGGGCTCGGGGTTTGACGGGGGCGCCCGGGAAGTAGGGGGTGCCCGGGTTGACTTAGTCTGCTAGCTTCTCGCTGACTTGAACTTTATCGCTTTGTTAGCTTGAGCCCAGGGCGCACGAGGCATCCGGGGCCCCCGGGAGCACGGGGGCGCCCGGGAGCTTGGGGGTGCCTGCCCCAGTGTACTTCCGAAGCGTTTTCTTACTCAACTCTTTTTTGGCTTTCACCTTGGGCGCTCGGGACCTCCCGGGCGCCTAACCCAGCTACTGCCCCTCTCCTTTGAGGCGTTCTGAGCTGCAGAAACTTGTTCCTTCGGCCCTGCATCCAGGGTTAGTACCAAACATGATAAAGCAAGTATGTTAGTGAATTTTACAGTCGTAGCTGTCTTGGTTATGGCTTTGGGTCTCCATAATGGAGCCCTAGGTCAAACCGATGCCTACTGTTCCCTCGATGGGGAACGCGTCCTCACCTACTCCTCTCAGGAGAATTTACCTGTTGCCAACCGGCTCCTCCGGTTGGACTTTTGCCCAGCAGTCCTTCGCCAAGTGCCTAGCAGTCCTTTGCCAGGTCTTCAGTACCAAACAGTCCTTCGCCTGGTGCCTAGCAATCCTTCGCCAGGTCTTCGGTTCCAAGATGTCCTTCACCTGGTGCCTAGCAATCCTTCGCCAGGTCTTCGGTACCAAGCAATCCTTCGCCTGGTGCCTAGCAGTCCTTTGCTAGGTCTTCGGTACCAAGCGGTCCTTCGCCTGGTGCCTAGCAGTCCTTCGCTAGGTCTTCGACTCCTAGCAGCCCTTCGCTAGGTGCCCAACAGCCCTTCTATAACGCCCCAAAATTTCCCATATGAAATATTATGAAATATTATGAATTCATAAATATGAAATATTATGGAATTCATGAAATAGTATCATGAAATATTATGAAATATTATGAATTCATAAATATGAAATATTATGGAATTCATGAAATATTATCATGAAATATTATGAATTCATAAATATGAAATATTATGGAATTCATGAAATATTATCATGAAATATTATGAATTCATAAATATGAAATATTATGGAATTCATGATATATTATCATAGAATATTATGAAATATATGAATTCATAAATATGAAATATTATGGAATTCATGAAATAGTATCATGAAATATTATGAATTCATGGAATATAATTAATATTATGAAAATATTATGAAATCATGGAATATAATTAATATTATGAAATTTCATGATGGGCTTGGCTTAATGGGCTTTGATATGGATTAGTGCAAAATGTGATAAAAAGGAGGAAGCAAGGATTGAACCTTGAACCTCCTAGTTGCACTCACCATGTCATAACCAATGAACCAAGCAATGTTTCTTGTAGAGGGAATAAGAAACATGCTTGTTAAAAGCTAGGGAGGTGAAGAGACATGTCTTTTCATGAGAAAAGTATAAATAAGGGAAGTTGGAATAACTTCCTCTTTCTCTTCTTCTTCCTCCCCTCATCACTGAAATTCTCTTCTTCTCCCTCTCCATTTTCGAAAAGTAAACCCTAGGGTTTTAACCCTAGGGAATTGGAAGGAAGAAGAACCCTTTAAGGTTCTTGCCTTCTACTAGGGCCAAGATTGCTAAGAGAAGGCAAATAAGGGAAATACTCACCTTCCTTCAACCAAGGGCACCTTAAGATCTTAGAGAAGTAGAAATCAAGCGAAAGGATGTAAGTATCCCCTCGCCTGCAGTGTAATAGTTGTAGTGTGATTATTCTTTGGATTGTTTCAAAAATGGGGACTCTTTCCCCTAAGCATGTTTCGGCCACCCCCCTTAGGGGAAGGCTTGGGTTCTTCCTTGATACATGAGAAGACCTTTGAGACTTAGAGTATATATGTATATTGAATTTCTTCATGATGGTATGAACAAAAGAAAGAAAAACTAGGGGTTACACTCCTTGTAAGTTTCGGCCACCCTTAGAGGAAGGCCTTGGGTTCTTTTGTTACATGATTAGACCCTTGGAACTTAGGATATATGTATATGTGGTTTATGCAAAATGTGGTGAACAAAACATAGGGCTTTGTGCTTGAAGGAGTTTCGGCCACCCCCCCTTGGGGAAGGCTTTTGGTTCCTTTTTGTTACATAAGTAAACCCCTTAGCACTTAGAGTATATGTGTATATGTATCCTTCAATGTGTTGTAAACAAAACATAGGGTTTAGAACTTGGATGGGTTTCGGCCAAGGCCTAGAAAAAAAGGGGTTAGTGAGGGTTGAATTATCCTAAAATATATCCATGTTTAATGTATTGTAAGATAGTGTATACAAGGTGTTTGTATGAATGTATGTGAGAATATTTAGTTCAAACCCTAATTTTCCCTATGCTTAAGTTTCGGCCAACCCTAGAAGGACTAAGGTTTAGGGTTGTATAATTATCTCATGATATGCTTTATGTTTAATAAGTTGCATGAATAATATGTGAAGGCTAAACTACCCTACGGGACATGATTATGTTTAGCAAAATAATATGTATGAACATGTATGGAATATGATATATGTATGAACAAGTATGAAATATGATGTATGTATAAACATGTATAAAATATGATGCATGTATGAACAAGTATGAAATATGATGTATGTATGAACATGTGTGAAATATGATGTATGTATGGACATGCATGAAATATGATGTATGTATGAGCATGCCTTATAGCCCATTGGGCACACTTATGAAATTGCATGTGATATGTTAAAATGCTTGAAGGGATACTCAAATAAGTATGGGATCAAGAGCACCCCTTATGTTGTGTGGTGTGTCCCTACGGGATCATGAGCACCCTTGAAGAGTGGTGTGTCCCATAAGAGTGAATATGGAGTATTCCTTAGCATATATGTAAAAGCATGATAAGTATTTTACTTTTTAAGTTGTGTACCCGACTCGGAAGGGGGTCGTTAAATAAATCCGGGGTGCATGTTAACGTGGCTTCGGTAGGACGGAAGGGTCCTGCTCTAATGAATTGGTGGCTCGCTACCCCAATTCATTAGGGAACGCGCAATAGTTTCCGCGCGATAGTTGGTACACAACAGGGCCCAATATGATATGGATGTATTTTTAAGTAATACCATTATGGAATTGTTTTGAAAACATTCATTGAAAACATTGTTATATGTGAAGAGTATGCTTATGGTACTTGATACTGCATGCTTAGAAACTTAGATGTTTGATATGCTTTGATGAACTTATACATATGATTAATTATGTGTACATGTTATATTCTTTCGCACGGATTTTGCGAGTAGGACAGGATCCTTACTAAGCATTGTGCTTACTAGTTTATGTGTTGTCTTATGCTGCAGATAACACTTAAATGGAAGGAAGAGGCAAGAGGCTGAAGATGTGTGGGGTGGTGGCTCGGGAAGAAAGATTTCTATATCTACATATTTATGCTTATGTTATGCTCCTTGACAATGAATGATAGTGATTAGGATTGATATTGCATGATAATAGTTACACTTGGAATTTTCATATACTTGATTTATTGGATTAAATTATAGTGTGAAATAATATGTGAACCTATCATGTTATATAATGTCACTTAATAATTTTTGCAAGCATGCTTAGTACCTAGTTCTCTTAAGCCTTGCATTGTTATTTTAATGTCATGCTAGGAGATAGAAATAGAAAAAAAAATATTACTATATGATTGAATGTACGTAACCCCGCCTTGAGGGTAGATATAAGGGCGGGCGTTACACCTTCGCCAAGTCTTAGGGTTTCGATGCCTAGCAGCCCTTCGCTAGGTGACTAGCAGTCCTTCGCCAGGACTTTGTTTCCTGGCAGTCCTTCGCCAGTTGCCTAGCAGCCCTTCGCTAGGACTTTGTACCTGGCAGTCCTTCGCCAGGTGCCTAGCAGCCCTTCGCTAGGACTTTGTTTCGTGCACACTTAATGAGCACATTAGATAACATAACATCTTAACTTTTGAACC
Source organism: Boesenbergia rotunda (assembly GCA_024364735.1). Lineage (NCBI taxonomy): Eukaryota > Viridiplantae > Streptophyta > Magnoliopsida > Zingiberales > Zingiberaceae > Boesenbergia > Boesenbergia rotunda. The sequence continues at coordinate 365,582 of JAGFNQ010001219.1, read as the reverse complement.
CTTTGCCATTATCAAAACCCAGGTTCAACTTGGGTGTTGTCTGCACCAACAGAGAGACCCACTTCAATACCGGAGCAAGAAGAAGCTCCTACCTCCACCAAAGCAAGAACAAAAGATCACATTATTTTCTTTGGAAGCAACAAGAAGGGATACTATAAGGACAAGTGTCCATTGGGTCAGAAGGAGGTAATCCCTAAACCCGAGTCAATTCATTCTAAATCTAATATGGGTTGTAGGGAAATGAAGGAGAAAAAATACATTAGGTGCTACACTTGTGGAGAGCTAGACCATTATCACACTAAAGTCCAAGAAAAGGAGAGCTCAAGAAATTGGGGCATTTGAGAAGATGGGAAAAAGAAGAAAAGAAGAAAAGCTCACATCAAGGGGGAGCTACAAGGGTAAGGGAGGTAATCCCTAACTTTAGAGTTAATTTAAATTCCTCCATGCATGTTAGAAATAATGTTAATTATTTACCCATGCATAACTTTGGATTTAAATATCATGATAGGAGTAGGGTTAATATTGTAGATCAAAATCCTAGGAAAATCATGCATCATGATAAATCTAAGACCTTTGGACCTAAGGATCAAGGCACAAATCCCAAGAAGGGGAGACATATGCCTAGGAAGGTGGGTAGGTCTAGGAATGTCTAAGGAGGACATGTTGATTCTAGGTTTGAGAACCTAGAAAGGGAAAATCAAGCATTGAGGGAAAAGCTTGATAGGTTGGAGAAAACCCTAGATAGATTCACTATTGGATATAAGGGTTTAGAACAGGGTGGTCTAAAACCTAACAATGATAGATCGGGTCTAGGATACTGATCTAAGGTCTCCAATGCCAATGAAAAGGAATATGCTAGGGTAGCATATAATTATGGCAAGCAGGCAAAATCCAAGAATGGCAAGGGGATGCTATTTAAAAGCAAAAAGAAGGTCTTAACTAAGGACAAGGGGTCCAAAGTTAAGAAGGATATGTTTGTAGGTCAAGAGTCACCGGAGGTACACCGGTGTGGCCTTGTGGTTGTGAATGAGTCACCTAGGGAGGCAGCTAGGGTTAAGAGCTCAAGAGGGACCTCTAGGAGTCAAGTTGTTACCCATGGTCTATGGATCCCGGGAGGATTCCTCTCGGAAGTCTAGATGAGTCATAGAGTGTGCCAAACGAGTTGGAGATGGACTTGAGTCTCAATTCTTGGGTTTTGGCACATTGGATTTGTGTATCATGCATGGAAATATGACATTGGGGTCATATTACATGAAAATTGGTTTTTTATGTGGAAATTCCATATAAATCAATGCTAGGGATGCATTGTGGTTTGGTATGGGCAGAGACATCAAGGGGAAGACAAAACTAGGACTTTAGGTCAATGTTCAATTGAACCATTTAGCTAGTTTTGAATTTTGTGTCAATCTTGGGAATGGTGATAGATACATGCTTGGATGTATTTTTCCCAAGTAGGTATGGGTTCCACAAACCTCTCCACAAAATTTGGGAATTTTTGGAGATTTGTGGAATTTCTGGTGCATTTCTAAAGTTGGGTTCGGAATGCTGAAAATAGGATTCAGGGTGCCAGTCGACTGATAACTGTCATAGTCGACTGGTAAAGGTTGAAAAATGGGTTTCAGCAATTGGAAGGTGTCCAAATGATGAAAAATAAGTGTGTAATCTTATGGGGGGTTAGTACACTGTGTTTATGATCATTAGGGGTTAAAGAGTCCAATAAGGGTGAAATTGTTGGAGTCTTTTTGATGTATGACAAAGGGGGAGAAGTGTTGGGTTTAAGTGGAAAACCAAACATGCCTTTGCAAGAAATCCTAGGTCTAGGGGAAGCCTAGGTAAAGGGGGACCATTGTTGCTCAGTCTTGGCGTAAGGGGAACCTTGGAAAGGTTCTTAAAAAGCCTTTGTAAGTTCAATGTAGGGGGAAGCCTTGGGAAGGTTTTAAAAAGCCCGTTTTGGTAAAAGTCCCAACATAGGGAGGTTAGATGTGGGGATGCCTTGTGATAGGATCCATGCATATTTGCTATTTGTTTTCCCTAACTTAAACGTATTGCCAAACATCAAAAAGGGGGAGATTGTTGGGGCAATCTATGGTCCGGAGTGACCATGTGTTTTGATGATTGGGCAAAGGGTTTAAGTTAGGATTACCTTTGTGGTTTGATATGTGTGATTGAGTTTGCAGGACTTGGTGAGTCACACATGGAGGACGGATCCGAGGGACGAGAGCCGAGGGAAGAGGATTCCAAGGGCAAGCCGGAGGAAGTGGACTTCAAAGGGCATACGTGAAGGATGACATGGAGGCAAGCCGAGGGCTTACGTGCGCATCTGAAGGATGATACCTAGTGGAAGTGGACTTCAAGGGGTGAGCCAAGGGAGTGGACTTGAAGGCATACTTGAAGGAGGGTCTTCGGAGCGAGAGAGAGTGAATTTGTAAGTTGGGCAGTCGACTGGGGATGGATCAGTCGACTGCCAGCGGGGAACTCAAACTCATAGAAATATCAGTCGACTGGTCTGGGACCTGTCGACTGATCAGGTGGAAAACTAACCGTTGAGATAGCCGTTGGCTAGCTAGTTAGGTGGGACCAGTTGATTGGTAATGGACCAGTCGACTGGCAGCGGGTTTTTTTTAGCCTTAGGCTCTATTTAAGAGAGCTTCATTTTGGCTGAGAGCTTTGACGAATTTGACTTTGGTTAAAGGCCAAATAGTAGTCTAAGAGCTCAGAGGTGAAGTTTGGTTTGTGACGAGGTTTCTTCAGCCACAAGGAGCTACACGAGCTAGCCGGAGGGCATCCGGGGAGTGATCCACCGAAGGATCAAGGGATCATCTACCTTATGGAGAGCCGTGGAGTAGGAGCGTCATCTCCGAACCACGTAAAAGGTTTGGTGTTAGCGTTGTTTATTTGTGTTATTATTGTTTCCGCTTGCGCACGCTAACATTGTAGGAAGAACAATTCGAGAAATTGCTATTCACCCCCCTCTAGCAAACGGTCACGATCCTAACACCTTCTGCCTTACCGGAGATGCTAGAGAAATGTCAACCAGATGACATGGGCCGACTTTGAGACCGAGTTCTTTAAAGAGTACTTTCACATGTGAGTAACCAACAAACATTATGATGAATTCACGGAGTTTAGACAAGGAGAACTATCTGTGGATGAAGCATTGAAGAAGTTCAACCGGCTAGCTCGTTTGTGTCCAGAGCTAGTTGGCACTGAAAAAGAAAGAGTCAGGCTAATGCTCAAGATGTTAAGGCCTGAGATAGCTTTAAGGGTGCGTTTGGTTGGGGGTTATCTTTGATAACCTTGGTTATCCATCCATGGTTATCAACGAAAATCTTGTTTGGTTTAGATAATTACCGATTCCCAAGTAATAATCGATGCCCGACACCTCAGCAAAAGGGACATGCAACCCGGAATCGGAAATCCTTAGGAAAATAAGGTTTTTCTTGATTCCGGGGTTATGAAACTTATGTTTCCAAAATTATCCTTCAGTATTTACATTTAAGAAGAAAATAACCATTATAATTAATTAACTTCCGAAAGTATTATTCGCGGTCGATGATCGACAACGACGGTCGGCGATCACCGCCGATGCCCGACGACTAGCGGTCGGCGACCAACGCCGACGGCCAGCGCCCTGCGATGCCGGCGGGCGACGCCCCGGCGATTGGCAACCATCGCCGGCGGCCGGCGATCGACGACCACCGCTGGCGGCCGGCGATCGACGACCACCGCTGGCGGCCGACGACCGGCGACCACCGTCGATGGCCGGCGGTCGACACCGATTGTTGGCGATCGACGTCGACAACCGGCCGGTAGCCACAGGCGATCTACATCGATTGCTGATGTTCGGCGCTGTCAGTCGGCCGCCGGTGTTGGACATCGACTCCCTACACGGACACCGACGGTCGACATCGACGCCGACGCCGATGCCGACATTGATGTCGCCGACGAATATATTTTTAATTTAATATTTTAATAAAATTATCTACATAAATTCAAAAGGGCAATATGGTAACATATTATATTATGTTATAGACTATTACCTCCAAATAAACATGATTTTATTTGATTATCTAAATTGAACCAAACAACTTCATGTTATATTTCATTCCCTATTACCTTAGTTATATGATTACTTGGTAATAACATAACTAAGGTTATATATGATAATTTGAACCAAACGCACCCAAGAGATTTGGTGTTGGTACTGACTCTATTGCCTCTTGCCCTCTAGGAGCTTGCTCTTCGTTTTGGGCCCTTCTAGGGCGTCCCCTTACCATTCTCTTACTCTATACTATAAAGAGGATAATGACATTACTTCCATAATGACATTATATTACTTCACTATCATCATACTCATAATAACATATACTGGTCATGCACATAATAGCATATGTTAAGACTAACAGTCATATAAATATATGTATATAAAAACAAAACATATGCACTTTCTTACTTGGTAGGCGGTAGGATGGATGCTTGATGTCAGTGTGGTGGAAGGGCGGAACTGGCTCTGATACCAAACCTGTAACGACCCTCTCTTCTTAACCTTGATCTTAGAGGGAGGTCACATTCACTTTTCCGCTCAACCAGGACCAGACCAGTCGACTGCCTCCTTGAGCAGTCGACTGATGACAGTCGACTCCCAGGCCAATTCATTCAACCAATCTTTCTATTCAAAATCTGGCCGGGGAGCAGTCGAGTGGTGGGACTACCAGTCGATTGATGCAGTCGACTCATCCTGGAAATCACTCGACCAATTTTTTGTTCCCTCGAATTCTTGAGGGCAGTCGACTGCTACCGGGAGCAGTCGACTGATTCGTCTGGAATTCCAGTTTCCAGATTTCAGAAACATTGATCAACTCAAAGATACATATGTACTTCGACTACAATAAGATTATAGACTCACAAACATAATAACCATAATCATACTCCATTTAGCATGCATTTCAAACATTAAATCTCTTGCAGAAATAAACACTACTATCATGACACATAATCTTTGCGGAATTAATCTACTATCAAGAAACTCGAATAAACTCATAAAGTTTTACTGCTTAGAACACTAAGCACAACTCATCCCAAGGGATCTCACTCCACGGTTCCGCTGCCACTGACACAAAACATCCTTCCTTTAGCCTCCTTGCCTTACATCCTTTCTTTACCTTTATCTGCAGTAAAAGGATGCAAACTATAAGCAAATTGCTTAGTAAGTAGATACCTACTCTCACAAAACATACAATCGATATTAAACATGCTCTTGGTCAAAAGAATTCTTGCTTTTAAACATATGTACTGAAAATTATATACTAACATGAATATGCTCATGAATTCACTTTTAACAAATGCTTGCATTTGAAAACTTTGCTTGAAATGAAAAATGCTTGTCATGCTTAAAATAATTTCTTGCTTTTGAAAACTTTAAAAACTTGTATACTCTTATACTTCAAATAATAAACATCCATTCTTGGGCCCGGCATAGTACCAATGCGTGCAACCCTAATAGGATTGGGGTAGCTAGCCACCGAACCCTACTAGAGTGTCCACAAGGCTTGCCTAGATCTTGTGGGCCTTGGCCCAGTACATGCCAAAAAAACCTTGGTCTTTCAAAGTAATATACTTAAACTTGTACTCATGCTTGAATTTGAAATGCATAACTTAACATATCTTTTGCACTTAAAAAGTAATGTTCCCAAAACTTGTTTTGAAACACATCAAGACCTTGGTCTTGTACTTACATAAAAGCTTAGTCCTAGAACTCGTTCTAGGACTTAGTAAGACCTCGGTCTTACTAAGAACTTTTATCGAACACCTTGTGTGTCATAATCCCAAAATTTGTTTTGGGGCAAATCAAGACCTTGGTCTTGCTATACTAAGTTCATAAACACCAAAAAGACTAAGAATCATATTTAGAAATCATTTGAGAAGTACTTTTACTGCAGGTGAGTGATTTACTTACATCTTTACGCTTCTAAACTTACTACACTGACGTAGGATCTAGCGTGGTACTCCTCGTCGACTTCCCTCGCGCGATCCGGACCTTGGCCGCAAGAAAAGAAGAAAACCCTAGGTTTCCTCTTCTTGTTTTCGTAGGGAAGAAGAAAGAATGAGAAAACCCTTGGTTTCCTCTTCTTTCTATTCATTTATATACTAAGTGGAAGTTGAAGCATCTTCCATAAAGGACGCCTAATATCACTTATCTTATGTTGGTTCCATATTCCAAGGTGATGCATTACCACCACCTAATGGAAACTTAAACCAATACTAAATAAGGGTCTTGGGTTCGAGCCTCGGCTTTGACCCCTTTTAATAAATTTTTATTTTAATTTCTTTTTATTTTGAAAAATTTTTAAAAATTCTGGGTGTTACACCACACATCATGTTGTCTACAGTGTAAAGTCTTAGACTTTATGCATACACTAATATAAATATGCAATAGTGATCTTGTGGTTCTCTTTCAAAATGTAGATGTCCATACAAAAAATACAAGACTTTTAATATACATCCTAACATGGCTGTCACGACTTTTCAAACCAATCAATTTGTATTCCTTCAAATCAACACATCTTCCAATATTAGAGACATAGCCATCTGAAAATTTCAATGATTTAAACCATTTACAAATAACACATCTCTGATCCTTATTTAATGTATAAACTGCCTTTGGCTTTGGTCCTCTACTAGTTTCATCGACATAAAGAGTGGATCTTTTTCAAAGGAGTCGCAAGTCTTTTCTTGTATTCAGATTGTCTTTGTCTTTTTCGTTGATATCCATTTCTGTATTTATTAGATTATCACAAATATTCTTCTCAATATGCATTATATCAAGATTATGGTCAATTAAATGACTATACCAATATGGTAAATCCCAAAATATACTTCGTTTAGTCCATTTATGTGCTCTTCCATATTTATATATTGTACCATGTGGTTCTTCAATAACAGATGGAAAGTCAACCACTCACCATCAAATCTGATCACCAGTTAATCTCAATGGCGCAGGTGTTCTTTCAATCCTATTCATGGTGAATTCATTTTTATTTTTTCTGAAATTATGATTTGTTGATAAAAATTGTCTATGACAATCAAAATAACTTGACTTCTTTCCATGATTCAATTTGATAGACTTTGATCTCTCCATGCATATTGGACATCCTAAGATCCCAACGGTACTCCAATTGGATAACATACCATAAACAGGAAAATCATTTATTATCCAAAGAAGAGTAGCCTTTATTACAAACGTCTGATTAGTATGAACATCGTATGTAAAAAAACCTTCATTCCATAATTGTTATAGTTCTGCAATCAATGGTTGCATAAAAATATTGTTGGATCGAGAAAACACGATAGAGAATGTTTCGGAAAATGTTTCGGATAAAATTTTAAGAGAATATGCAGCGGAAATTAAAAACACACACAAGGAACACAAGCGTTTTTACTTGGTTCGGAGTCGCGATCGGCTCCTACTCCAAGGCGCACGGTCCTTGACCATTTACTGCAGGTAATTCTATAATGCGCAATGTTTTAGAAAGATTTGTAGAGTAGTAGTGCAGTAAAAAGAACAATTTAACTCTTCATTACAGACGCCCGGTGTGGATTGTACTTCAGTGTGGAGGGTCATCGTCGGCGCTAGAACCTCGAGATCAGAAGTTTCCGGAGCAGAGCGCTTGAGCGAAGAGCGTTGGGGCGTTGGAAAAGTGTGTTCTGAAGCCTTGGGGGTCGAGCCCCATTTATAGCACTCCTGGGGGTGCCCTGGACGTTGGGGGTGCTCTCCACATGCCTCTGGATCTACAAACTCCTATCCAAAACTCGGTCAGTCCTTATCCCTCCAGGATCGGGCTCGGAGCTGAAGGGGGCGCTCGGGACACTGGGGGCGCCCCGGTTGACTTGGTCTGCTGGCTTCTCGCTTGAATTCACTTCGATCACTTGTTTTACTTGGACCTGGGGCGCCCGAGGCATCCAGGGCGCTCGGGACCATCAGGGCGCCCGGGAGCTTGAGGGCCCCTGGCCCAGTGAGCTTCCGAAGTGATTCTAGCCCAACTTGTTTTGCCTTCACCTTGGGGGCGCCCGGGACCTCCGGGGCGTCCTGCCCAGCTATCTGCCCCTCTCCTTTGGGGTGTTCTGAGCTACAGAAACATATTCCTTCGGTCATGCATTCAAGGCTAGTTCAAAAACAGCAAAGCAAGAAATGTTAGGTTTATACAGCCTTAGCTGTCTTGGTTTTGACTTTGGGTGTCCCAAATGGAACCCTAGGTCGAACCGACGCCTACTGTTCCCTCGACGGGGAACGCATTCTCACCTACTCCTCTCAGGAGAATTTACCTTTTGTCAACTGGCTCCTCCGGTTGGACATTTGCCCAACAATCCTTCGCCAGGTACCTAGCAGCCCTTCGCCAGGTCTTTGGTACCAAGCAGTCCTTCGTCCGGTGCCTAGCAGTCCTTCGCTAGGGCTTCGGTACCAAGCATTCCTTCGCCAGGTGCCTAGCAGTCCCTCGCCAGGTCTTAGACTCCTAGCAGCCCTTCGCTAGGTGCCCAGTTGCCCTTCGCCAGGTCTTAGGGTTTCAATGCCTACCAGTCCTTCGCTAGGTGCCTAGCAGTCCTTCGCTAGGACTTCTTTCTGCACACTCAAGTAACATATTAGATCAAAATAACATCTTAACTTTTGAACCCTTTGCCAATATCAAAACCCAGGTTCGACTTAGGTGCTGCCTACACCAACAATCTCCCCCTTTTTGATTTATGGCAACCCAGTTCAAAAAGTTATGTTTAAACAGAAACCGAAAAAATTCGAATTTCATTTCCTCCCCCAGGAAGGAATCTCCCCCTAGATTTTTCTGTTGGAGCAATCGGCCCTAAGATGGTCCGGAGTGACCATGGGTTTTGATATTTGGGCAAAGGGTTTAAGTTAGGTTTACCCTTGTATTTGATATGCGTATGTTGAGTGTGCAGGTTGTACAGGTTATGCATATGGACCTGACTGGACGACCTCAGTACGGTGAACGATGGCATGGAGGCCAGCTAGAGGCTGACATACACATCTAAGGGACCATGGAGTGCAGGGACGATGAGCTGATGGGCGCGGACTTCGAGGCGTACGTGAAGGGTGGCATGGAAGCAAGCTGGAGGCTTGCGTGCGCATCCGAGGGACGAGGGTCGAAGATGAAGAGGGCGCGAAAGCAATAGTCAAGGCTGCGGAAGAGGAGTCAGTCGAGTCATGAGGGTCGAGTGCTGTGTGAATGTACTCGGGAAGGGATTCAGCTAGGGACCAGTCGACTGCCCTGTGGGCAGTCGACTGGTAGGTGGCTGGTGAGCTGGCAAATTCGAACGTTGGGAGTGTCAACGGTCGAATTTGGCTGGCACCAGTCGATTGCCCTGGGGGCAGTCGACTGGTAGCGAGAAATCAACCCCGAGTCCTATTTAAAGAGGACTTCGTGGTGGCTGAGTTTCTTGACGAAACTTGCTTGGATAGGGAAAGTTAGTAGTCTTGTATACTCAGGAAGTGTCCTTGGTGTTGTGGCGAGGTTTCTCCACCCACAAGGAGCGACCTGTGATTCAAGAAGAGGAAGAAGAAAGTGAAGAATCGTCAACCTCCTCAAGAGAAGAAGAGGAAGAGGTCTCCACCTCAAGGATTGAGGGGGAGGAGAGATCCACTTCCATGCCGGATCAAGAGGAGGCATCCACATCATCAAAAGTTGAAGAAGTCTCAACCTCCACCAAAGCGAGGAACAAAGATCACATTATATGCTTTGGTTGCAATGAAAAGGGGCACTACAAGGATAAGTGCCCACTAGGTAAGAAAAAGGAGGTACACCCTAAACCCATTGTAAATTCCTTTAAAGCTAATGAGGGTTGTAGAATTGGTGAAGCTCAAGCTAAAAGGAAGAAGATTCGATGCTTCACATGTGGAGAACTAGGGCATTATCACACTAAATGCCCTAGAAAAAGTGAGCTAAAGAAGATGGAAAATCTAAGAAGATGGGAAAAAGAAGAAAGAAGGAAGAGAAGAAGCTCACAACAAGGAAGGACTACAAGGGTAAGGGAGGTACCCTCTAACCCTAGTTTAAAAAGAAATTCGATTTCAAGTTCTTCTTTACACTTCAAGAATCATGTTAATTACCCACCCATGCATGCTAGAACTCATGAGAATTGTTTATTTGTGCATAATCATGGATTTAAGTACAACGATAGGACTAAGGGTAACAAGGTAGATCATAACCCTAAGAAAAGCATGCATCATGACAGACCTAAGACTTGGGTACCTAAGGAAGCATGCATCATGACAGACCTAAGACTTGGGTACCTAAGGATCAAGGCATTGACCCCAAGAAGGGGAGACAAATGCCTAAGAAAATGGATAGGTCTAGGAATATCCAAAGTGGACATATGGAATCAAAGGTTAGAGGGCTAAAAAGGAAAAATCAAGCCTTAAGGGCAAGGCTTGATACTTTAGAGAAGACCTTAGAAAGATTCAAGATTGGATCCAAAGGTCTAGACATGGTGTTGGGTAGCATCAAACCCAACTATGATAGGTCGGGTTTGGGCTATCAATTCAAGACCTCCAAGGGCAATGGAAAGAAGTATGCTGGGAAACCATACAATCTTAGTAAGGAGGGAAAGTCTAAGGATGGCAAGGAGATGCTATCCAAGGGTAAAAAGAGTGACCTAACCAAGGACAAGGTGTCCAAGGTTAAAAAGGTCAATTTTGTAGGCCAAGAGTCACCGGTGGCACACCGGTGTGGCCTAGTGTGGATGGAGTCACCTAGGGAGGTGGCTAAGGCTAAGAGCTCAAGGGGGAGCTCTAGGAGCCTTTGGGGTCCATGGTAAATGGATTTCAAAAGTTTCTCCCTTAAGAAATTAGATGAAATGTGCCAAAAAGGGTTGGAAGAGTTAGGTAAGTCTTAATCCTAGATTTTGGCACATTAAAAGGAGAATTTAGGGGGGAAAAGATGAAAAAGGAGAGTTAATTGATAAAATTGAGGTTTAGTGGTGGAACACCACATAATTCAATGATATAAATGAGTTGTAATCAAGGAGAAGAGGATGCATTGAAGAGAAGTGAGAATTAGCATTTTTAGGATGAGCTCATTTGATACTTTTTAGAAGAAGTAGGATTTCGTGCCAATCTTGGGATTTGGAGTACATTTATTTGGAAACATATTTTTCCCAGGTAGATATTGGCTTCACAAATTTCCCCACGAAATTTCATAATTTTTGGAGATTTGTGGAATTATTTAGGGATTTCTGAAATTCGACTGGAAAACCTAAAAATAAAGTATCAGTCGACTGCCCTAGGGGTAGTCGACTGGTCTCAAGCCCAGAATCTTTCTGTGAGTTTTGGGAGTCGACTGCCCCAGGGGCAGCCAACTGGTCCGTAGGCTGAAATTGAAAAATGGGAATGGGCTAATCAGAAACCGCAAATTTGGATTATGGGATATGTTTTGGATTAAAATTAATGTTTATGATTTCATGAAGTATTATCTCATGACTTGATAAGACATGGTTGATGCTTTGAAAATCAAGGAAGATTGATTAGTTCCCCTAGGTATCTAGGACATAGAGGTCAAAAGGGAAAGTTGAGGACAATTCCATGTGTAAATTGATATTGGTTAGAATTGGCAAACACATGGAATTTGAGATAGATTTGAAAGTTGATACAAATGTCAAATCTTTGAGGGAAATTAGAGAGTTGTACCAAAGTCAAGCACATTTGATAATCTCAATCAAATCACCTTTTTTCTAGGATAGGGTATATCCTAGCAAATGTGCTTGCAAACTTTTTGGAATGTTTAAAGTTTTGTTGAGTTCTTATTGACACTAGGGATAAGGGTGCTTAAGGAACATGCCTATAAGAGTGTCAAAGACGGAAGAACTCGGGTGTTGGGTTGTGTATGACTCAACGTGGTGTCTAGGAGGTTAAGTTGGGTAGAACTTGACCTGGGAAAAATGAAAATTGGGAGAAGGCATGGGTAAAGGGGGAGGTTGCCTTGATTTTCATTTTGAAATTTTTGGGTTTTGTGTCAACTTGGGAATGGTGATAGATACATGGGTAGTTGTATTTTTCCCAAGTAGGTATGGGTATCACAAAGTTCTCCACGAGATTTGGGAATTTTTGGAGATTTGTGAAATTTCTGGCGCATTTCTGAAAATGGCCAGAAAAGACTGAAATCAGAGTATCAGTCGACTGCCCTGGGGGCAGTCGACTGCCAGAGGCTGATCTGGGTATCAGCAGCTGGTTTGGGGTTCAAATGACAAGGAACAAGTGTATGGGGGTCTAGTACACTGTGTTTAGGGTCATTGGGATTTTAAAGAACCAATAATTGGGTAATTATTGGGTTCTTTTTGATGTATGGCAAAGGGGGAGAAATATTGTGTTTAAGTGGGAAACCAATACCTTTGCTAGAAAGAAACCCTAGTGTAAGGGGGAGCTAAGTTTGAGGGGGAGCATGGCTGCTCCCTTCTTGGCGTATGGGGAACCTTAGAGAGGTTCTTAAAAGTCCTAGCTTGGAGGGCTAGGTGTTGGAAAAATCCTAACTTGGAGGTTAGGTGGTAAAAGTCCTAGCTCGGAGTGCTAGGTGTTGGAAAAATCCTAACTTGGAGGGTTAGGTGGGAAAAGTCCTAGCTTGGAGGGCTAGGTGTTGGAAAATCCTAACTTGGAGGGTTAGGTGGTAAAAGTCCTAGCTTGGAGGGCTAGGTGTTGAAAATCCTAACTTGGAGGGTTAGGTGGTGAAAATCCTAGCTTGGAGGGCTAGGTGTAAAATTCCTAACTCGAGGGGTTAGGTGTGAGATGCCTTGGGATAGGATCCAGTTATGCATTCATTTAGCATGATTTTTGCTATTTACTACTATCTTGCTTTCCTAACTTAAACGGATTGCCAAACATCAAAAAGGGGGAGATTGTTGGAGCAATCAGCCCTAAGATGGTCCGGAGTGACCATGGGTTTTGATGTTTGGGCAAAGGGTTTAAGTTAGGTTTACCCTTGTATTTGATATGCGTATGTTTAGTGTGCAGGTTGTACAGGTTACGCATATGGACCTGACTGGATGGCCTCAGTACGATGAAGGATGGCATGGAGGTCAGCTGGAGGCTGGCATGCGCATCTGAGGGACCATGGAGTGCAGGGACGATGAGCTGATGGGCGCGGACTTCGAGGCGTACGTGAAGGGTGGCATGGAAGCAAGCTGGAGGCTTGCGTGCGCATCCGAGGGACGAGGGCCGAAGATGAAGAGGGCGCGAAAGCAATAGTCGAGGCTGCGGAAGAGGAGTCAGTCGAGTCGTGAGGGTCGAGTGCTGTGTGAATGTACTCGGGAAGGGATTCAACTAGGGACCAGTCGACTACCCTGGGGGCAGTCGACTGGTAGGTGGCTGGTGAGCTGGCAAATTCGAACGTTGGGAGTGTCAACGGTCGAATTTGGCTGGTACCAGTCGACTGGTAGCGAGAAATTAGCCCCAAGTTGTCACGCCCCGAGACCCAGGAGCCGCTGATCCAATAGAAAATCGGATAGCACCTCCCCTGTCCGGCGGACAATTTACACATACATACACATAATCATACAACCCACGCAGTATATATTTGGCCTCAGACCTCCAAAATAGACAAACACCACATAAAAACACCAGACAACTAAGTAAAACATACCTGACTGCGGACCGGTCCGACTTACGACGAAACAACCAATACACAATAACCCCTTAGGGCACACTACAACCCACACAAGACATATACAAAGTCCTAAAGGAAATATGAACTAAAATACATCGCCAAGTACAACAAACAAAACACTGACGTCGCGATGGGTAGGGACTGGCTGTTGGGCTCTTCTGGCGACTCCAAGTATCTCAACCTGAAATAGAAACATATGGCAACGGTGTGAGTCCATAAACTCAGCGAATACCCAGTAGATATGCATAGTATGTTATAATAACAATAGAAGTCTACGCTGATACAACCTCATATGAACAATAGGAAGAAATGGTATACTGAAGTTACTGAATAGAGATACATACCAGAATCCATCTATCCTGCAGAGGGTGAAATAAATCCCTATGGAACAAGTATAACATATAAACCAAGGTATACAGGTATCCAGTACATGCATGTCAATCAAGTCCAGCAAATAAATGCAGCAAACACAATCAAGTGCACAATGCATCGTATGCATATGATGCAATGTCATGGTCACCCCCTAACACCAGTCAAGCCACCGAGACAGGCGATACTGTGTCGGCCGAGTGGGTAGAGCTGTGACACTGTACGCACCCTGCTATCACTGCTCCTGAGTGACCGAGTGGACAGGATGCTGGTGGAGTGAACACTCCGCCCCATATATATATGGGGGAGATATCTGTCTCATCTTCTCTGGTCTATGGGAAGAGAAGGGATCCCTGCTTGCTACCACGCTCCAAAACCACTACCCATGAGCGGTTGAGCGGAGCAATACAGAGCAAGTGCACACACGCTACGGTATCCACTAACCCATGAGTGGCCGTGTGTGCATATCATGTGCCGGAAAACGATTAGGCTCAACCACAAGGGAGTCGCTGATCGCCGGCATGCAACAATGCAAGGATGGTGTATGATAGATATACAAACCTCCCTCCCAAGTCCTCAGTATACTAGGTCTCAGTCTGAAATCCTATAACAGGAAATACAATTAACCTACAAGGTATACTGGCCGACACTACAGATCCCTCAAGGTCAAAGGCAGGAGATACATCACGATCTCTAAGCATACATATATATATGACACTACCTGATACTGTAGGGAACTAACCGCATATTAACTCAGGGATAAACCACAGGTATCCAGGACAGGCATAATAAACAGGGATAAATAACAAGTATCCCGAACAGACATGATAACTCAGGGATAACTAACAAGTATCCAGGACAGGTATAATAACTCAGGGATAACTAATAAGTAGCCAGAACAGACATGATAACTCAAGGATAACTAACAAGTATCCAGGACAGGTATAATAACTCAGGGATAACTAATAAGTATCCAGAACAGACATGATAACTCAAGGATAACTAACAAGTATCCAGGATAGACATAATGACTCAGGAATAACTAACAAGTATCCAGGTCAGGCAATATAACTCAGGGATAACTAACAAGTATCCGATTCAGACATAATAACTCAGGGATAACTAACAAGTATCCTAAATCATGCATAATAAGTCAGGGATAGCTAACAAGTATCCAGTATAGACATGATAACTCAAAGATAACTAACAAGTATCCAGTATAGACATAATGACTCAGGAATAACTAACAAATATCCAGGTCAGGCAATAAAACTCAGGGATAACTAACCAGTATCCAGTTCAGGCAATATAACTCAGGGATAACTAACAAGTATCCAGAACGGTATAATAACTCAGGGATAACTAAATAGTATCCAGAACAGCCATGGTAACTCAAGGATAACTAACAAGTATCTAGGACAGACATAATGACTCAGGAATAACTAACAAGTATCCAGGTCAGGCAATATAACTCAGGGATAACTAACAAGTATCCAGTTCAGATATAATGACTCAGGGATAACTAACAAGTATCCAGGTCAGATATAATGACTCAGGGATAACTAACAAGTATCCAGGTCAGGCATAATGACTCAGGAATAACTAACAAATATCCAGGTCAGGCAATATAACTCAGGGATAACTAACAATTATCCAGTTCAGATATAATGACTCAGGGATAACTAACAAGTATCCAGGTCAGGCAATATAACTCAGGGATAACTAACAAGTATCCAGTTCAGATATAATGACTCAGGGATAACTAACAAGTATCCAGGTCAGGCAATATAACTCAGGGATAACTAACAATTATCCAGGTCAGGCATAATGACTCAGGAATAACTAACAATTATCCAGTTCAGATATAATGACTCAGGGATAACTAACAAGTATCCAGGTCAGGCAATATAACTCAGGGATAACTAACAAGTATCCAGTTCAGATATAATGACTCAGGGATAACTAACAAGTATCCAGGTCAGGCAATATAACTCAGGGATAACTAACAATTATCCAGGTCAGGCATAATGACTCAGGAATAACTAACAAATATCCAGGTCAGGCAATATAACTTAGGATAGCGTATAAACTTACTGCTATCTATAACAGACAATGCATAGCAATATGACAATATCTAAAAGATAAGTCAAAGGGTACCCGCCTCCAATAGATGAAGTCCGTATCAACTGGATAAGAACCACCCACCAATAATCAGCACAATAATCAAATCAAGTCCCTGTATAAAGGATACATTTATATTAGCTATTACAAAATTAGTAAATAGCTAAATAAATCCCTAATCCCTTCTAGGGTTAACTTAATCGTTCCTTTCCATTTAATTACCTTTAATTAAATGAAAGGGGTCCAATTAACCCGTGTAGTTAAGATCAGGTTCCCTGTATCAAGGATTTATTTAATTAGCTATTATCCAAATGATAGTTAGCTAATTAATCCCTAAACTAAACCAGGGTTAACCAAATCATTCCCTTTCCATTTTAATTTTCTCTAATTAAATGGAAGCTCTCTAGTTACTCATTGTGGTTAGAATTAGGTCCAAAGCCAAGTTCAAATTCACCCCGCTTAATCATTAGGTTTAAGTTTCAACAAAATCACAAAACTTACCTCTTATCCACTGTTTCCACAGCTCGGTCAACTGATTAGGATCAACGCTATAGCTGAATCCATAGTTAGCTCACGGCAGGGACCAATATCCTATCAGAAATCCAATTTCAGGGAGAAATAATTTTCCACAGAATCCACCCTAGGAGTTGAAGCCGAATTCCAATTCCAACTGCTGGAAATCAGAAAGTGAATTGAACTCACCTTGACCACTCACGGCAGGGATACAGAACGAGGTTACCTGAGCTCACGGGTGAGCTCCAAGCCGCCAACTCCGAGAGGGAATCACACACACATGCAAGGTCTAACCAATCTAGCCGGAATCGCGTTGCCTAGTATCAGCGATGGTTATCCCGCTTCGTCCTCAACCGGAGCAGCCAAATCTGGGCTCAGGGAAGAAGGATGAGTCCAACTACCTCAGCTCAAAGGATTTAGACGGAATAACCTTAACATACCTCCGGTGGTGCTCCGACAGTGCGAAGGACGAAGCGTGCAGGTTTCCTAACTTAAACGGATTGCCAAACATCAAAAAGGGAGAGATTGTTGGAGCAATCAGCCCTAAGATGGTCCGGAGTGACCATGGGTTTTGATGTTTGGGCAAAGGGTTTAAGTTAGGTTTACCCTTGTATTTGATATGCGTATGTTTAGTGTGCAGGTTGTACAGGTTACGCATATGGACCTGACTGGATGGCCTCAGTACGATGAAGGATGGCATGGAGGTCAGCTGGAGGCTGGCATGCGCATCTGAGGGACCATGGAGTGCAGGGACGATGAGCTGATGGGCGCGGACTTCGAGGCGTACGTGAAGGGTGGCATGGAAGCAAGCTGGAGGCTTGCGTGCGCATCCGAGGGACGAGGGCCGAAGATGAAGAGGGCGCGAAAGCAATAGTCGAGGCTGCGGAAGAGGAGTCAGTCGAGTCGTGAGGGTCGAGTGCTGTGTGAATGTACTCGGGAAGGGATTCAACTAGGGACCAGTCGACTACCCTGGGGGCAGTCGACTGGTAGGTGGCTGGTGAGCTGGCAAATTCGAACGTTGGGAGTGTCAACGGTCGAATTTGGCTGGCACCAGTCGACTGGTAGCGAGAAATTAGCCCCAAGTCCTATTTAAAGAGAACTTCGTGGTGGCTGAGTTTCTTGACTAAACTGGCTTGGATAGGGCAAGTTAGTAGTCTTGTATACTCAGGAAGTGTCCTTGGTGTTGTGGCGAGGTTTCTCCACCCACAAGGAGCGACGAGT
This sequence comes from Boesenbergia rotunda, assembly GCA_024364735.1. NCBI lineage: Eukaryota > Viridiplantae > Streptophyta > Magnoliopsida > Zingiberales > Zingiberaceae > Boesenbergia > Boesenbergia rotunda. The sequence goes on along the minus strand of JAGFNQ010001219.1, from coordinate 347,697 downwards.
TCTAGCCGGAGGTTATCTGGGGATTGATCCACCGACGGATTGTTGGATTAGTCACCCGACCGGGGTGGATACCAACTAAAATCGCCGTGTTAGCATTGGTTAGTGATTTTATTATTGTTTTACTATTATTTCCGCTGTGCAAACTAACCGTGTAGGAACAAGAATTCGGCGAAACGCTATTCACCCCCCCTCTAGCGTACGGAACGATCCTAACCTTTTCAATGGTTAGCGGGGGTTAAAAAAATTTCTAAGTCTAAAGGGGAATTGATTTTTCAACACTTAGAATAGTTTGAAAAAAGGTTTAGAAAATAAAAAAAATTTTGGTCGGTCACTTGGAAATTTTATATATATAGAGAATTTACACTAAAAAATTTTTTCAAGTAAATGACTTAGTTTGCACTTTGGAAAATTTTCTAGACTTCTTCTGAATTTTTTATTACAAAAAGAAATTTTTGAGTTAAAAAATTTTCCAAGCTCTTTAGCACTCAAGAAAATTTTGAAATTAATATTTAGAACTTTTCTATTAGAGATGTTAAAAATAAGTATTTAGAGAAATTTTGAACTAGCTTAAGTACTTTTGAAAATTGACTTAAGTCAAGTAATTTAGAAATAATTTTGAAAACAATTTAGAAATAGTTTTGAAAACAGCTAGGTCAAGTACTTAGAAACAGTTTTGAAAACAACTAGGTGATTTTACTTTTTGAAAAAAAGGATAAGCAATGTTTTGAAAATTTTGAAATTTTTTTTTTATCTTCTCTTCTTTCCAATCTCTCCCCCTTTGCCATATATCAAAAAAACATTATAGCAAAAGAAAGAATATATCAAAAGACGTAAGCAAAACAATATAGCAAAGCAATAGCAAAAGAATAATGTGCTGTACTGAACCAATTCAAGGTATAAACTGGACCAAATCAATTTGACTTATCTCTTTCGGGCTTGTCTAACCCAATTAGCTACTTACTAACTGTTATAAATAGTAGCATTCGCTAGGGTTAGTCAAGTTAAGTGTTTTGTTCAAGTTAGATTTTCTAAGCTTGACACTTAACTTGATTACTGTTTATTGGTATTTAGTGCCTCAATTACTGCAGATGCACAAACTTAAGCATCTTGAATCAAGGCAAAGACCTAAGCATTTCAACCCATTCTAGGTTATCAATCAAAAATTACCCTAAGGTGCTTGTGAGATGCTGGCTTCTAGATCTATAGGTACATGCAGTTCTAGGGTTAGGGCCTAGGCTAAGTCCATTTTCGAAAAAGCCCTAGTTTTGAAGGGGATAGTTTTTCAAAAAAAAACTAAGTCGAAAAATTGGTTAAAAAAATTTTCAAATTAAGTAGAAACTGATGAATAATAAAACAGTTTTATTAAAACAGAAGTAGAGTAAGCCTATTCTACCAAGCATAACCCTAACTGCCTTCTTAGTGAGCTGAACTCAGACTCAGGTAGAGGATTGGTGAATATGTCAGCTAAGTTAGATTTCGAGTCTGCATGCTTAAGGACTATCTCACCCCTGGCTAAATGATCTCTTACGAAGTGGTGTTTGACTTCTATATGTTTAGTTCTAGAGTGTTGAATTAGATTCTTAGTTAGATTAATTGAGCTTATATTGTCAATGTAGACCTGAGTTTGAGTGTAGTTAAGCTGGAAGTCTTTAAGAGTGTGCATCATCCATAAGAGTTGTGCTACACACTCTCCTAAAGCAACATACTCAGTTTCAGTTGTGGATAGTGCTACACAGTGTTGTTTTCTGCTACACCAACTCACTAGACTATTTCTTAAAAGTTGGCAGCTTCCACTTGTACTTTTTCTATCTAGTTTACAATCAGCACAGTCAGAATTCGAGTATCTTGACAAGTCAAAGGTTGATGTCCTAGGATATCAAATCCCTACATTTAGGGTGCTCTTAACATATCTTAGTATTCTTTTTAGGGCTGCTAAGTGCATTTCCTTAGCACAAGTTTGGTATCTAGCACACATTCCTACGGCAAAAAGGATATCAGGTCTGCTGGCTGTAAGGTACAGTAGACTTCCAATCATACTTCTATAGAGTTTAAGGTCTACTGGTTTACCATCAGGGTCAATATCTATTTTTTTTTAGGCCATGGGGGTACTTATGCTTTTAGAGTTATCCATTTTAAATTTCTTTATTAACTTCTTAGCATATTTGGATTGATGGACATAGTTTTCATCCCTAGTTTGTTTGATTTGTAACCCTAGAAAGAAGTTGAGCTCACCAACTAAGCTTATTTCAAATTCATTTTCCATTATTTTAACAAATTCCTTTAAGAAATTTGTGTTGGTGGACCCAAAGATTATGTCATCGATGTAGATTTGGGCTATAAAGATTTCTTTTCCTAAGGTCTTAATAAATAGGGTTGAGTCAATTTGTCCTTGTTTAAATTCTTTCGAAATTAGGTAGGTTGATAAGCGTTCATACCAGGCCATGGGTGCTTGCTTTAGTCCATAAAGTGCTTTAGTGAGCTTGTAAACATGGTCAGGTCTTTCTAAGTCCTTAAAACCGGGGGGTTGTCCTACATAGACTTCTTCCTTAATAAATCCATTTAGAAAAGCTGACTTTACATCCATTTGGTAGAGTTTAAATCCTTTATGGGATGCAAAGGCTAACAACATCCTAATGGACTCAAGTCTAGCTACTGGGGCATAGGTTTCGTCATAATCTAACCCTTCTACCTGACTGAACCCTTTGGCTATTATGCGGGCTTTGTTTCTCACTATTTCTCCTTGATCATTTAGCTTATTCCTAAACACCCACTTAGTATCAATAATGGATTTTCTCTCAGGTTTAGGTACTAGTTCACAGACTTGGTTCCTCTCAAACTGGGCTAACTCTTCCTGCATAGCTATGATCCAATCAGAATCAGGTAAGGCTTCCTCTATATTCTTAGGTACAATTTTTGAAATCAGTGCTATTTGACTAAGGTTTCTATAGGCAGACCTAGTTCTGACTCCTAAGATTGGATCACCCACAATTTGATCAGTTGGGTGACTGAGTCTGGGTTTCTTGGTTTTTCTAGAATTTGGTTCAGCCTCAGGTCCGGCTGGTCGGTTTGGTTCAGTATTCGGTTCAACTACTTGGGTTGGTTCAATTATTGGTTCACTTGACTCAATAGTTGGTTCATTAGTTAGTTCATTTAGGAGTTCAATTAAAGGTTCAACAGTTTGTTCGTTATCTTCTTGATCAGTATTTGATGAATTTAGATCTGGATTATCAGATTTTGAGTTAATTTCTTCATCAAATATTAGATTTTTTGTTTCTTCAATTTTCTTAGTTTGTTTGTTGTAAACCCTATAGACTCTACTTGTTGTTGAATATCCTAAGAAGATGCCTGGGGTTGACTTAGACTGGAATTTACCTAGATAGTCTTTGGTGTTTCGGATATGGACTTTGCACCCAAAGACCCTTAGGTAATGTAGGTTTGGACGTCTATGGTAGTATAATTCATAGGGTGTTTTATTGTATCGTTTGTTAATTAGGACCCTATTTTGTATGTAGCAGGTCGTACTAATTGCTTCTGCCCAAAATTGGTTAGTCAGGTTAAATTCATTGGGCATAGCCCTAGCGGCTTCCTGTAGGGTTCTATTTTTCCGTTCAACTATCACATTTTGCTGGGGGGTTCTTGGACACGAAAATTCGTGTATATACCCATTTACCTTACAAAACTCCTCAAATCGTTGATTTTCAAATTTTCCTCCGTGGTCACTCCTAAGTCTTTTGATTTTGGTATCGTTTTAATTTTCAATTAACTTACAAAAATCACTAAATAGGTTTAGGGTTTCATCTTTGGTTTTTAGAAACCTAACCCAGGTAAACCTAGAGTAATCATCAACAATTACTAAGCAGTACCGGTTTCCGCTTAGTGACTTGGCTCCATGTGAATCAAATAGGTCAAGGTGCAGGACCTCAAGTGTGATTTGAGTTAGATCAGATTGAATTAGTTTGTGATTGGACCTAGTTTGTTTACCTTGATTAGATGATTTACATATTAAGTTTTCATGGTTCTTAATTTTAGGTATACCTTTAATTAGGCCAAGTTGGGTGATTTTTGAATTTAATGTTAGATTAGTGTGACCTAATCTCCTATACCAGAGGTTTGATTCTTCTAACTGAGTTAACATGCATTTAGGTACTAAAGGTAGGTTTATGGTGTAAACATTATTTTTCCTAGAGCCCTTAAGCATGATTTCTGAGTCTTGTAAGTTTCTAATCAGGCAGTTAGAGTTGGTGAAGGTAACTACATAGCCAGTATCACATAATTGACTTATGCTAAGCAGGTTAAATTTAAAATCTTCAACCAAAAGAACCTTTTTAATAACAAAGTCAGATTTAAGTTCAATGTTACCTTACCCAATCACCTTTAGTGTAGCATTGTTGCCAAATGCTACTGAGCCTAGGTTCTTGAACTTGATTTTGGTGAATTTCAATTTATCCCCAGTCATGTGTCTGGAGCACCCGCTATCCAACATCCATTGATCCAAATCTTTATGTTCCTACACATAAAGAGTTTTGTTGATTTGGATCCAATTAGAATTAAGGATAGCGTAAATTGATTTTCACATCTTAGTCTGTCTCACCCAATCTAGAGTTATTAATCACGTTAGCCTTAAGGGTTTTTGTGAGATAGGTTTTGAATAGACAGAATTATTTTGAAAAATCATGATTTATTTTGAAAAAGTTAAATTAATTTTGAAAATAATTGGTTTTGAATTTAAAAAAAATGTTTGAATCTACAATTAACTGAAAATTTTTGATAGATTCGAATTTGACAAAGAATAATTTGAATTTGAATTTCAAAAATTGGATTCCAGGTCTTGGCGAGGCACTAGGCCTTCCTTGGCCATAGCCTTATTGGATCATCAACCCTTTCCTTGACAAAGACTTTTAATGAAATTTCATTTTCAAAATTACTTTTTGAAAGATTCTAGTCTAACTAGTTTGGGTCTTGGATCGGTAGCTTCGGCTAGTTCCACCAGTCTAAAGAGACCAAGTAATGTATACTTGACCTTATTAGAAGAGGTTTCCCTAACGTACTATCATCACACCGCCACCCAATACTATGTTGTTCAAATTTCAATTAATTGGTTTGGTCCTTAATCTAACCAGTCCTAGGTCTAAGCATGGTAAATTGCAGAAAAATAAATAGACAAGCAATCATGCAATTTAAAACAAGAAAAGAAATTCATCTAACTATGAAAATTGTTTTTAATTTGGCTCCCCCTGGACTAAAGCCACGATAATGGTTCGGCAAGATGTGAATCATGTCCTTGGAGATCCAATACTGATTTGATCCAGTTTGTTTGTTCAGGCAAAGTTTGGGTACCCATGCCTGAATTTTAGGTCTAGACTGATTCAGTACAGCATAGTATGACCTTTGTCTTGCCTTGGTTCGATAGCCTAACCCGGATCGATTTAGAACTGACTTCTGTTTTCCAAGGATCATGTCAAGACCCTTGGAACTAGAAGTGAATCGTTCTAATGCTGCTCTAAGGTCCTTGACTTGAGTTTTCAAGGAGGAGTTCTCTTTCTCAAGTTTTTCAACTTGAGTAGAGGTTCCTTCTTGAACCTTCTCAGCTAAGGATCTAGAGTCAGCTCCCTCTTTCAGGAGTTTTACTTCCTGTCGGAGGGACTCAACTCGGATTTTGGCTTTTGCCAAGTCGCGAGAAAGGTAAGCAATTAATTTAGTTAATTGAATTTTAGTAAATCCACTTACAGTGATTTCGCCGTCCTCTGAAAATGTAAGCTTTCCATCGTCCGACTCCGATTCTGATTTGGTCTCGATTTCTTCCAAAGCAGTCAGGGTGAGCAGGTTTGACTGTGGGGCCTCTTCTTCTTTTTCAGAGGAAGACTCGTCCCACGTTGCTTGAAGGGCCTTCTTCCTTCTTGTTTTCTTTGTCTCCTTCAGATTTGGGCATTCCATCTTGTAGTGACCCTTCTTTTTGCATTCGTAGCAGGTCACATTTGGTTTGGTCTTTTCATTTGAAGGATCAGCTGGTTCTTTCTTTCTTCGGCTGGCTTTCCTTCTGTTGGTCTGGTTTTTTAGTTCCTTGTAGTAATCCCGTGCTAGCCGAACCAGCTTAGGTTGATTTCCTTCGCTGTCTTCTGAGTCTGAGTCTGAATCAGACTCGGGTGCAGGTTGAGGCTTCTTTTTGGTTATCTTTCCAGTTTTACCTGCAATAAAAACAATGCCTTTCTCGGCCAGTGTGCAGTTAGTCTGCTCATGTAACTCATGTTCAAAAAACAACTCATCTAATTTAATTTTAGACAAATCCCTTGAAACATTGTGCGCATCAACCATAGATGCCCACAAAGTATTTCTAGGGAAAGTGTTAAGAGCATACCTGATCAGGTCACGGTTCTCTACCCTGTGACCGATTGTGTGTAGATCGTTCATCAACTCCTGAATTCTGGAGTGGAGCTGGGCTGCAGTTTCGCTGTCGTTCATCTTGATTGTGTACAACTTGTTTAGTAGTAGGTCCCTCTTGTAGATTTGGGTGTCGGAGGTTCCTTCGTGCAACTCAATTAGCTTACCCCAGAGTTCCTTTGCACTGTTGAATGGTCCCACTCGGTTCAGCTCTTCTTTGGTTAGGCCGCATTGGAGTGTCTGGGTTGCTTTAGCATCGGCCTTGATTTTTCTTTTGAGTGAGGCGTCCCATTCGGTGTAAGGTTGTGGCACTCCTTCAGAATTTTTTGGGATTTCCAGACCGGATTGGATAATTATCCACATATCCACCTGAGGTTTCAGGTGGACTTCCATCCTACTCTTCCAGTAGGAGAAATCCTCCCCACTGAAGAGTGGTGGTCTGACGGTATTGAAGCCCTCTTACATGGCCATTTAGGAATTGTTCTGAAACAAAGATAACGGAAAAAAAAATGTCCCAAGACTTGGACTTGGATTAGCAGTGCGGGAAGAAGAAAAATATGTTATCGAGTGGTGTTGCACCAACCTCGATTAACGATAAAAACTTTAATCGAGAAAAAAAAATTATTTCATAAAAATTCAAAAAACTCTCAAATTGGTGGTTGCACCAAATTTGAGCTTCCCCACTCTGATACCACTTGTTGGATCGAGAAAACATGATAGAGGGGGGGGGGTTAATATCGTCAAAACGTTTCGGATAAAACTTTAAGAGAATATGCAGCAGAAATTAAAAACACACACAAGGAACACAAGCGTTTTTACTTGGTTCGCAGTCGCGGTCGGCTCCTACTCCAAGGCCCACGGTCCATGATCGTTTACTGCGGGCAATTCTATAATACGTAAAGTTTAACAGAGATTTGTACAGTAGTAGTGCAGTAAAAAGAACAATTTAACTCTTCGTTACGGACGACCGGTGTGGATTGTACTTCGGTGCGAAGGGTCATCGTCGGCGCTAGAACCTCGAGATCAGAAGTTTCCGGAGCAGAGTGCTTGAGCGAAGAGCTTTGGGGGGTTGGAAAAGTGTGTTCTGAAGCCTTGGGGATCGAGCCCCTTTTATAGCACTCCTGGGGGCACCCTGGACGTTGGGGGCGCCCTCCACGTGCCTCTGGATCCGCAAACCCCTATCCGAAACTCGGTCAGCCCTTATCCCTCCAGGATCGGGCTCGGAGCTGACGGGGGCTCCCGGGACACTGGTGGCACCCCGGTTGACTTGGTCTGCTGGCTTCTCGCTTGAATTCACTTCGATCACTTGTTTTGCTTGGACCCGGGGCGCCCGAGGCATCCAGGGCGCCCGGGACCATCTGGGCGCCCGGGAGCTTGAGGGCGCCTGGCCCATGAGCTTCCGAAGCGATTCTTGCTCAACTTGTTTTGCCTTCACCTTGGGGGCGCCCGGGACCTTCGGGCCGCCCTACCCAGCTATCTGCCCCTCTCCTTTGGGGTGTTCTGAGCTGCAGAAAAATATTCCTTCGGTCCTGCATTCAAAGTTAGTTCCAAAACAGCAAAGCAAGAAATGATAGGTTTATACAGCCTTAGCTGTCTTGGTTCTGACTTTGGGTGTTCCAAATGGAACCCTAGGTCGAACCGACGCCTACTGTTCCCTCGACGGGGAACGCATCCTCACCTACTCCTCTTAGGAGAATTTACCTTTTGCCAACTGGCTCCTCCGGTTGGACTTTTGCCCAGCAATCCTTCGTTAGGTGCCTAGCAGCCCTTCGCCAGGTCTTTGGTACCAAGCAGTCCTTCGCCCGATGCCTAGCAGTCCTTCGCTAGGGCTTCGGTACCAAGCAGTCCTTTGCCAGGTGCCTACCAGTCCCTCTCCACGTCTTAGACTCCTTGCAGCCCTTCGCTAGGTGCCCAGCAACCCTTCGCCAGGTCTTAGGGTTTCGATGCCTAGCAGTCCTTCGCTAGGTGTCTAGCAGTCCTTCGCTAGGACTTTTTTCTGCACACTCAAGTAACATATTACATCAAAATAACATCTTAACTTTTGAACCATTTGCCAATATGAAAACCCAGGTTCGACTTAGGTGCTACCTGCACCAACAAATCTCTATTAACTTCTTCCGATTTTGTTGGCACATCACAGGTGTTTTCATGCACATCACAAGTGGAAGATTATACAGAGTTAAGATAATTGACCAACATGAATACTTTCTTCCTAATTTGCCAAACAGAGCAAACCCATTTGCACACAAACCTAATCTAATGTTTCTAATCTCCTTAGCAAAATTAGGATATGCTCTATCAAAATTCTTTCATGCCCCTACATTTGATGGATGACACATTAGCCCCTCTTCTATTTGATGATTTGCATGCCAAGTCATGTGTTCAGTAGTTTCTTTTGAAGCATAAAACCTTTGTAATCTAGGAGTTAGGGAAAATAAAACATTTGACTGTATAATTTGCGCCTCTATTGATTAGTTCTATTGCTTTTATACCTAGATTAATTACAGAATTTACAAATCTCTACATTTTCATCAACTCCCCAATATAACATACAACCATATCTGCAAACATCAATTTTTTGCACTGGAAGACCCAATTCTTTTAAGAGTTTTTTCATACTATAAAATCAGTAGACAATATGTGATCATGTGGCAATACCTCTCTAATAACTTGAACAAAATCATTAAAACAATCTTGTGAGACATTATGCTCTGCGTTGACATTCAACTATCTTGCGATGAGAAATAATTTAGTGACTATCACAACCAGCCCATAATGGTTCATCAGTAGCACTCAACAATTCTTGAAATTGAAGATATGCTTCGTTAACAGGTGGTACTTTTAATCCCTCCAACGGTGAAGTATAAGTAGTAAACATTTGTTCAACTGTTGGAGGATAACTAGAACATGCACAACACATGTTGGAATTGAAATTCTGACCCACTGCATCAAATACCATTCTTTGATATGAATTTAATTGATTATAATAACTCTGATCACTACCAGCTGAGACTTGTATGTTTTGTTGATAATCTTCATCAGATATGAATGGTTCTCCATGAGATGTCCAATTATAGTAATTTGAGATAAATCCAAATCTACAAAAATGTCTTTAACTTTATCGTTGAGTAAAAATTTATCATTATGACACTTATTGCATGGACATATTATTTTATTGTCTTTCATATACTGAAATTGACTAGATGCAAAATTTAAATTTTCTCAATCTAGTGAAAAACTCATCAGATAAACCTTGATGGTTAGGTAAATTATTTTTGTACATCCACCTAGTTTCATTCTGCATTTTGCCTGTTTATAATTTATAATAACATGAATAATAATTTCCAAAAAAAAGTAGATAGGAATAACAATATTCGTTTGAAATTTGTAAACTAAATTTATTAATTAATTATTAAATTAAGTTTTAATAATTAATAGTTAACAGATTAAATTATTGACTTTCGGATTAATTAATATCGTAATCTTGAATTAATTTTCAATTTAATAAATATTAATGACTATATAAGGTGATTATTAATTTTAATTAATAAAAATTAAATATGAAACTAAATCAATTAATAAATTATTTCATTTAATACTAATTATATAGTATTAAGTAAATGAATAGATTAATTTAAGTTGTTTAGTATAAATTATTAAATAATTTAGACAATATTTCGAATTTATTAATCAGGTAGTTTATTAGTACCCTAACTTAGTCATATTGACGCACACATCAAAACTCATGATCCTCTTGATCATACTTGGACCTAGGTCGAAGAAATCCTGGTGAGTGAAGCTGGGTCCTAGTGAGTGAAGCTAGGTGGACGAAGTCCTGGTGAGTGAAGATGAGCACGAAGTCTTGGTTCAGGGGACTGTGCACGAAGTCCTGGTCGAGCAATGGAGTCTTAGCTGAGCGAGGACTACTGACAGATGTAGAGATAGGTCGAGGTAGGATGTCTCGAGATCCGGGAATTTCGGAGGCCAAGCACAAAGTCCTGGTCGAGGATCGGCAAAAAGACTTAGCCAAGCGGGGATCGAGGATAGAAGTAGAGATGGGTCAAGGTCGGACGTTTCGAGATCTGGGTTCTTGGAGGCTGAGCAAAAGTCCATCCGGAAGTCCCAGTTGGCAAAAGATAACTTCTCCAGGGTGGAGTAGGTGAGGGCGCGTTCCCTGGGAAAGGGAACAATAGGCGTCAGTTCGACCTAGGGTTTTGGTTGAAATCTAAAGTTAGAACCAATTAAGGCTAATGATTATGTGTTTTGTCTTGTGTTTGTTGTCTTGCAGGTACCTGGAGTTGGAGGCAAGATAGGAGAACAAACGCAGGAAAAACTGGAACTGGGAAGAAGTCTTCCTGGGCGCCTGATTGGTATCAGGCTCCCAATATACTTTTCCCAGGCGCCTGGGAGGTTCCCAAGCGCCTGGGAAGTGATGGTTATCCCTACGCGGATTTTACTGCTATGGATGAAGTTTTGACCACACGTGGCAGGTGCCCAAGAGCCCTGAGGCGCCTGTGAACGCAGTATAAATAGGGGTTCGACCCCTCACTTCAGAAAATCAAGATTCCCATCCGTTAAAGCATTCTTTGCAAAGCAAAAGCGCTAAAGTAGATGCTCTGTGACAAAGGAGCCTCCAGGTGGAAGTGCGCTACACTTCAGACTTCCGAATTGGCCGGATCTTCATTTTCCGTTGGTTTGCATTTTCGTTTACAAGTTGTACTTAACATTATTCATTTGTACTTGTAAATTCAAACTGTATGATGGGTATTCTCCGCCTCCGGATACTCCAGTAAGGAGACCAATAGTGGACTCACGCTGAGTACATAGGCCTTGGATGTACTGACCCTAGGGGGTTAGGAACTAAGTAAATAAACCCGCATATCTGCTATCTTTCTGTTTTCTTTTTATTTTATTTCCACATCGTACTAACTTTGATAGAAAGATAATAAACGATGAATGTTCCGACAAGTAAGTTCGAGTCGATATTCAACCCCCCTCTATCGACCGACACTGATCCCACAAGACATAGTCGTTCAACGGCTATTTTTTAAAGCTTAATCAATTAGCCAATCAATTAAGAAGATCATGTAGGATCGGTGTCGGTCGATAGAGGGGGGGGTTAATATCGAGTGGAAATTTTGTCGGAAAACTTTGTCGTTTCTTCGTCTTTTTATCAAAGTTAGTACGTAGTGGAATGATAAAATAAAATAAAGAAAAACACAAAAAAAACTCACGGGATTTACTTGGTCCCCCCCCCCCCCCCCGCGTCAGTACATCCAAGGCCTAAGTACTTAGGCGTGAGTCCACTAGTGGTTGTTGGATCGAGAAAATACGATAGAGGGGGGGGGTTGAATATCATAATAGCGTTTCGGATTAGAAAAGAGAATGTGCAGCGGAAATTTAAATCAATCACACGGAACACAAGTATTTTTACTTGGTTCGGAGTTGCGGTTGGCTCCTACACCAAGGCCCATGGTCCTTGACCATTTACTGCGGGCAATTCTATAATGTCGCAAAGATTTACAAAGATTCATACAATAGTAGTGCAGTAAAAAGAATAAGTGTACGCTTCGTTACCGACGCCCGGTGTGGATTGTAATTTGGAGCAGAGGGTCGTCGTCGGCACTAGAATCTCGAGATCGGAGGTTTCTGGAGCAGAGCGCTTGACTGAAGAGCGTAGAGGCGTTGGAAAATTGATGTGTTGAAGCCTTGGGGTCGAGCCCCTTTTATAGAACTCCTGGGGGCGCCCTGGATGATGGGGGCGCCTGACACCTGTCTTCGGATCCGAGAAACCTCATACGAAGCTCGGTCAGCACTTATCCCTCCATAATCGGCCTTGGAGCTGACGGGGGCGCCCGGGACACTGGGGGCGCCCTCGGTTGACTTGGTCTGCTTGGCTTCGCGGCTAATTTCGCTTCGATCACTGGTTGGCTTGGACCTAGGGCGCCCGGGACATAGAGGGCGCCCGGGACCATGAGGACGCCCAGGTCCTTCAGGGTGCCTCGCCCAGTAAGTCTTCGAAGTGATTCTTGCTCAACTGCTTGTTTGGCTTTGACCTTGGGTGCCCGGGACCTCCCGGGCGCCTTGCCCAACTGCTGCCCCTCTCCTTTGGGGGGTTCTGAGCTGCAGAAACACATTCCTTTGGTCCCTGCATCCAAGGTTAGTTCCACAACAAACAAGGCAAGAAATGTTAGGTTTTTACAGTCGTAGCTGCCTTGGTTCTGACTTCGGGTCTCTCAAATGGAACCCTAGGTCGAACTGACGCCTACTGTTCCCTCGACGTTGAACGCGTCCTCACCTACTCCTCTTAGGAGAGTTTACCATTTGCCAATCGGCTCCTCCGGTTGGACTTTTGCCCAGCAGTCCTTCGCCAAGTGCCTAGCAGCCCTTTGCTAGGTCTTCAATGCCTAGCAGCCCTTCTCTAGGTGCCTAGCAGTCCTTTGCCAGGTCTTCAACTCCTAGAAGCCCTTCGCTAGGTGCCTAGCAGTCCTTCACAAGGTCTTCAACTCCTAGCAGCCCTTCGCTAGGTGCCCAGTAGCCCTTCGCCAGGACTTCATTCTGCACACTCAGTGAGCACATTAGATCACACTAACATCTTAACTTTTGAACCCTTTGCCAATATCAAAGCCCAGGTTTGACTTAGGTGTTGCCTGCACCAACAGTGGTCTCCTTTCCGGACTTTTTGGTGGCAGAGAAACCCGTCTTACAGTTTAAGTACAATCAAAGAAAATGGTAATAAATAAGTACAGATCTATAAACTAAAATGCAAACCAATGGAAAATGATGATCCGGCCAATCCGGAAGTCCGAAGTGCAACGCACTTCCTCCTGGAGCCTCCTTGGTCGTAGAGCTTCGCCTTGAGTTCTTTTGCTTCACACAGAATGACTTAAAGATGGAAAACTTGAATGCTTGAAGTGAGGGGTCGAACCCCTTTTTATACTGCATTCTCGGGCGCCTCAGGGCTCTTGGGCGCCTGCCACGTGTGGTCAAAATATGATCTGCAGTAGCTAATCTTGCGTCGGATAAGATCTACCTTCCCAGGCGCCTGCGACCAATCAAGTGCCTAGGAGGTTGGGTGCCTGGGTTACCAGGTGCCTGATTCAATTCAGGCGCCTGGGAACCCCTTTCCCAGGCTTGTTTGATTTGTGTTTTCTCTCTTATCTTGCCTCCAACTCTAGGTACCTGCAAGACAACAAAACACACAACAAACAGACAAATAATCATAGTCTTAATTGATTGGTTATGACTTTGGATTTCACACGAAACCTTAGGTCGATTCGACGCCTAATGTTCCCTTTCCTGGGGAACACATCTTCACCTACTCCACCCTGGAGAAGTTACCTTTTGCCAACTCAGACCTCTGGTTAAACTTTCCCTCAGCCTCCAAGAACTGAATCTCGAGATGTCCGATCTCAACCCCTGTCTACTTTTGTCCACGATCCCTGCTCGGCTAAGCCTATTGCCCGATCCTCGACCAGGACTTCGTGCTCGACCTCCGAGACTCCCGGATCTTGAGACGTCCAACCTCAACCCGTATCTACTTTTGTTTGTAGTCCTCGCTCGGCTAAGACTCCATTGCCCGATCCCCGACTAGGACTTTATGCTCAGTCTTCCGGACCAAGACTTCATGCCCAGCTTCACTCACCAGGATTTCGTCCACCTAGCTTCACTCACTAGGACTCGGCTTCACTCACCAGAATTTCTTCCACCTAGCTTCACTCACCAGGGTTTCTTCCACCTAGCTTCACTCACCAGGGTTTCTTCCACCTAGCTTCACTCACTAGGACCCAACATCACTCACCATGATTTCTTCCACCTAGCTTCACTCACTAGGATTTCTTTAACCTAGCTTCAGTCACTAGGACCCGACTTCACTTACCATGATTTCTTTCTTTCATAATCACTTGCTAGTCATCTTAATCCTGACTAGACTTCTTCCAACCTTCAGATAAGTATACTACCAAACCTCAAGTTCGGTTCAATTTAATCCCTTGGTCAAACTGACCAACCCTGGGTTCTATTCACTCTGCCAAATATCAGATTCTTATTGGCTTAACCCTTTGTCAAACTGATCAAAACCTGTGTTTCTCCTACCAAACATAAGATCCTGTTTGGTTTAACCCTTGATCACTTTGACTAAACCATTAGTATGCCATCATTTATAGCTCTGCCAAACATCAAGTCCTATTTGTCTAACCCTTTGTCAAACTTGATCAAACCTGGGTTTATCCTACCAAACATCAGGTCCTATTTGGCTTAGAAAATTTTCAAGTCAATACTTAGAAAATTTTCAAGTCAATACTTAGTTTAGGTACTAGTTCCCAGACCTGGTTCCTCTCAAACTGGGCTAACTCTTCTTGCATTGCTATGATCCAATCAGGATCAGGTAAGGCTTCCTCTATAGTCTTAGGTTCAATTTTTGAAATCATTGCAATCTGACTAAGGTTCCTATAGGAGGACCTAGTTCTGACTCCTAAAGTTGGATCACCCATAATTTGATCAGTTGGGTGACTGAATCTAGGTTTCTTTGTTTTTCTAGAACTTGGTTCAGCCTCAGGATCGGCCGGTCGGTTTGGTTCAGTATTTGGTTCAACTACTTGGGTTGGTTCAATTGTTGGTTCAATTGACTCAATAGTTGGTTCATTTAGGGGTTCAATTAAAGGTTCAACAGTTTGTTCATTATCTTCTTGATCAGTATTTGATGAATTTAGATCTGGATTATCAGATTTTGAGTTAATTTCTTCATCAAATATTAGATTTGTTGTTTCTTCAATTTTCTTAGTTTGTTTGTTGTAAACCCTATAGGCTCTACTTGTTGTTGAATATCCTAAGAAGATGCCTGGGGTTGACTTAGACTGGAATTTACCTAGATAGTTCTTGGTGTTTAGGATATGGACTTTGCACCCAAAGACTCTTAGGTAATGTAGGATTGGAAGTCTATGGTAGTATAATTCATAGGATATTTTATTGTGTCATTTGTTAATTAGGACTCTATTCTGGATGTAACAAGTCGTACTAATTGCTTATGCCCAAAATTGGTTAGTTAGGTTGAATTCATTGAGCATAGCCCTAGCGGCTTCCTGTAGGGTTCTATTTTTCTGTTCAACTATCCCATTTTGCTGGGGGGTTCTAGGGAACGAAAATTCGTGTATATACCCGTTTATCTTACAAAACTCCTCGAATCCTTGATTCTCAAACTCTCCCCCGTGATCACTCCTAAGCCTTTTGATTTTGGTTTCGTTTTGATTTTCAATTAACTTACAAAAATCACTAAATAGGTTTAGGGTTTCATCTTGGTCTTTAGAAACCTAACCCAGGTAAACCTAGAGTAATCATTAACAATTACTAAGCAGTACCGGTTTCTACTTAGTGACTTGGCTCCATGTGAATCAAATAGGTCATGGTGCAGGAGCTCAAGTGTGGTTTGAGTTAGATCTGATTGAATTAGTTTATGATTAGACCTGGTTTGTTTACCTTGATTGCATGATTCACATATTAAGTTTTTATGGTTCTTAATTTTAGGTATACCTCTAATTAGGCCAAGTTGGGTGATTTTTGAAATTAATCTCAGATTAGTGTGACCTAATCTCCTATGCCAGAGGTTTGATTCTTCAAACTGAGTTAACATACATTTAGGTACTAAGGGTAGGTTTATAGTGTAAACATTATTTTTTCTAGAGCCCTTAAGAATGATTTCTGAGTCTTGCATGTTTCTAATTAGGCAGTTAGAGTTGGTAAAGGTAACTACATAGCCAGTATCACATAATTGACTTATGCTAAGCAAGTTAAATTTAAAATCTTCAACCAAAAGCACCTTTTTAATAACAAAGTCAGATTTGAGTTCAATATTACCTGACCCAATCACTTTAAGTGTAGTATTGTTGCCAAATGCTACTGAGCCTAGGTTCTTGAACTTGAGTTTGGTGAATTTCAATTTGTCCCCAGTCATGTTTCTGGAGCACCCGCTATCCAATATCCATTGGTCCAAATCTTTATGTTCCTACACATAAAGAGTTTTGTTGATTTGGATCCAATTAGAATTAAGGATAGCTTAAATTGATTTTCACAACCTAGTCTGTCTCACCCAATCTAGAGTTATTAATCACGTTAGCCTTATGGGTTTTTGTGAGACAGGTTTTGAATAGAAGTAAGAATTTATTTTGAAAAATCATGATTAATTTTGAAAACAGTTGGTTTTGAATTTATTTTAAAAAAGAGTGTTTGAATCAACGATTAACTGAAAATTTGTGTTAGATTCGAATTTGTCAAGAGTAAATTGAATTTGAATTTCAAAAATTGACTTCCAGGTCTTGGCGAGGCACTAGGTCTTCTTTGGTCGTAGCTTTATTGGATCATCAACCATTTCCTTGACAAAGCCTTTTAATGAAATTTCTTTTTCAAAATTACTTTTTGAAAAAATTCTGGTCTAACTAGTTTGTGTCTTGGATCGGTAGCTTCGTCTAGTTCCACCAGTCTAAAGAGACCAAGTAGTGTATACTTGACCTTATTAGAAAAGGCTTCCCTAACGTCCTATCATCTCACCGCCACCCAATACTATGTTGTTTAAATTTCAGTTAATTGGTTTAGTCCTTAATCAAACCAGCCCAAAGTCTAAGCATAGCAAATTGCAGAAAGTAAATAGACAAGCAATCATGCAATTTAACAAGAAAAGAAATTCATTTAACTATAAAAATTGTTTTTAAGTTGGCTCCCACTGGACTAAAGCCACGATAATGGTTCGGGAAGATGTGAATCTTGTCCTTGGGGATCCAATACTGATTTGATCCAGTTTGGTTGTTCAGGCAAAGTTTGGGTACCCATGCTTGAACTTTGGGTCTAGACTGATTCAGTACAGCATAGTAAGATCTTTGTCTCGCCTTGGTTCGATAGCCTAACCCAGATCGATTTAGAACGGACATCTGTTTTCCAAGGATCATATCAAGACCCTTGGAACCAGAAGTGAATCGTTCCAAAGCTGCTCTAAGGTCCTTGACTTGAGTTTTCAAGGAGGAGTTCTCTTTCTCAAGTTTTTCAACTTGAGTAGAGGTTCCTTCTTGAACCTTCTCAGTTGAGGATCTAGAGTCAGCTTCCTCTTTCAGGAGTTTTACTTCCTGTCGAAGGGACTCGACTCGGATTTTGGCTTTCGCCAAGTCTCGAGATAGATATGCAATTAATTCTGATAATGGACTTTTAGAAAACCCACTTACAGTGATTTGGTCGTCCTCTGAAAATGTGAGGTTTTCGTCCTCCGACTCCGATTCTGATTCGGTCTCAATTTCTTCCGAAGCAGTCAGAGCGAGCAGGTTCAACTATGGGGCGTCTTCTTCTTCTTCAGAGGAAGACTCGTCCCACGTTGCTTGAAGGGCCTTCTTCCTTCTTGTCTTCTTTGTCTCCTTCAGATTTGGGCATTCCATCTTGTAGTGACCCTTCTTTTTGCATTCGTAACAGGTCACGTTTGGTTTGGTCTTTTCATTTGAAGGATCAGCTGGTTCTTCCTTTCTTCGGCTGGCTTTCCTTCTGTTGGTCTGGTTTTTCAGTTCCTTGTAGTAGTCCCGGGCTAGCCGAACTAGTTTGAGTCGATTTCCTTCGCTGTCTTCTGGGTCTGAATCTGAGTCAGACTCGGGTCCAGGTTGGGGCTTCTTCTTGGCCATCTTTCCAGTTTTACCTGCAACAAAGGCAATGCCTTTCTCGGCCAGGGTGTAGTTAGTCTGCTCATGTAATTCAAACTCAGAAAACAACTCATCTAATTTAATTTTAGACAAATCCCTTGAAACTTTGTACGCATCTACCATAGATGCCCACAAAGTATTTCTCGGGAAGGCGTTAAGGGTGTACCTGATTAGGTCACGGTTTTCTAGCTTGTGACTGATTGAATGTAGACCGTTCATCAGCTCCTGGATTCTGGCATGGAGTCAGGCTGCAGATTCGCTGTCGTTCATCTTGATTGTGTACAACTTATTTAGCAGTAGGTCCCTCTTGCTGATTTAGGTGTCGGAGGTTCCTTCGTGCAACTCAATTAACTTACCCCAGAGTTCCTCTGCACTGTTGAATGGTCCTACCCGGTTCAGCTCTTCTTTGGTTAGGCCGCATTGGAGTGTCTGGGTTGCTTTGGCATCAGCTTCGATCATTCTTTTCAGTGTGGTATCCCATTCGGTGTATGATTGTGGCACTCCTCCAGCGTTCTTCGGGAAGTCCAGTCCAGATTGGATAATTATCCACATGTCCACCTGAGTTTTCAGGCGGACTTCCATCCGACTCTTCCAGTAGGAGAAGTCCTTCCCACTGAAGAGTGGTGGTCTGGCTGTACTGAACCCTTCTTGCATGGCCATTTAGAGATTTTTTGAAATAAAAAATTAACAAAAAAAACTGTCCCAAGACTTGGTCTTGGATTAGCAGTGCGGGAAGAAGATATAAAAATTATCGAGTGGTGTTGCACCAACCTCGATTAACGAAAAAAATTTTGATAAAAAAAAACTTTCGTAAAAATTCGAAAAACTCTCAAATTGGTGGTTGCACCAAATTTGAGCTTCCCCGCTCTGATACCACTTGTTAGATCGAGAAAATACGATAGAGGGGGGGGTGAATATCATAAAAGCGTTTCGGATTAGAAAAGTGAATGTGCAGCGGAAATTTAAATCAATCACACGGAACACAAGTGTTTTTATATGGTTCGGAGTCGCGGTCGGCTCCTACTCCAAGGCCCACGGTCCTTGACCGTTTACTGCGGGCAATTCTATAATGTCGGAAAGATTTACAAAGATTCGTACAATAGTAGTGCAGTAAAAAGAACAACTGTACTCTTCATTACCGACGCCCGGTGTGGATTGTAATTTGGAGTAGAGGGTCGTCGTCGGCGCTAGAATCTCGAGATCGGAGGTTTCTGGAGTAGAGCGCTTGAACGAAGAGCGTAGAGGCGTTGAAAAATTGATGTGTTGAAGCCTTGGGGTCGAGCCCCTTTTATAGAACTCCTGGGGGCGCCCTGGATGCTGGGGGTGCCTGACACGTGCCTTCCGATCCGAGAAACCTCATCCGAAGCTCGGTCAGCGCTTATCCCTCCAGAATCGGCCTCGGAGCTGACGGGGGCGCCCGAGACACTGGGGGCGCCCTCGGTTGACTTGGTCTGCTTGGCTTCGTGGCTGATTTCACTTCGATCGCTGGTTGGCTTGGACCCAGGGCGCCCAAGACATAGAGGGCGCCCGGGACCATGAGGGTGCTCGGGTCCTTCAGGGCGCCTCGCCCAGTAAGTCTTCGAAGCGATTCTTGCTCAACTGCTTGTTTGGCTTTGACATTGGGCGCCCGGGACCTCTCGGGCGCCTTGCCCAGCTGCTGCCCCTCTCCTTTGGGGCGTTTTGAGCTGCAGAAACACGTTCCTTTTGTAACACCCCAAAATTTCACCATGAATAATATTGTGAATTCATTATGAAATATTATGTGAATAATATTGTGAATTCATTATGAAATATTATTATGGAAGATCATGAAATATTATGGATTCATGAATATGAAATATTAAAAATTATGAAATAATATTTATGGGATATTATGAAATATTATGAATCCATGAAATATTAATAATATTATGAAATTTCATGATGGGCTTGGCTTAATGGGCTTTGATATGGATTAGTGCAAATTGTGATAAAAAGAAGAGGTAGAAGGGAGGAAGCAAGGATTGAACCTTGAACCTCCTAGTTGCACTCACCATGTCATAACCAATGAACCAAGAATGTTTCTTGTAGAGAGAATAAGAAACATTCTCGTTAAATCGAAGGAAGCGAAGAGACATGCCTCTTCATGAGAAGAGTATAAATAAGAGAGGGGGAAAGGAAGTTACACTTCCTCTTCTTCTTCCCCACTTCCATTTTCGAAATCAAGAAGACCCTCTCCTTGCATTTTCGAAAAAAAACACCACCCTAGGGTTCTAACCCTAGGGAATTTGAAAGGAAGAGGACCCATTGAAGTTGCCCTCTACTAAGTCCAAGGAGCCCTAGAGAGAATTTGGAAAAGAAAGATTTCCACGTGCCCTTCAAGTCTAGGGTACCCTATGGTTTAAAGAGAAGGTGAAATTCCAGCGCAAGGATGTAAGTGTCCTCTCGCCTGCAACATAATTGCTATTGAATGTTGTTGTTTCATTCTTTTGAAGAAAATCACAAGGACTTCCCTAGAGGAAGTTTCGGCCACCCTATGTAAGGGGTCCAAGAGAAGGGTTTTTGATCAAACCTTGATGCATGCTAGTACTCCTAGGGACTTTATACTCATATGTGTTGTTTCCAAATTTTTGGAAGGACAAAATTAGGGTTTGGTACCCTACAAGGTTTCGGCCAAGGCTTGGGTTCTTGGGGTTGTGAAGTGAATTACTTCTTGTTGCATGAGGAGACCCCTAGGAACTTAGGGTACATATGTATGATGACTTGCCATCATGTTGTGAAACAAAAATTAGGGTTTAGCCACCCTATAACTTTCGGCCAAGAGGAGAAAGGCTAGGGTTTTTGGGTTGCTTGCTATTTTATTATGCTCCCATGATTAATAGTGTAGATAAAGTGTTTGTGTAAATATTTGTGTGAAGGTTGGATGTCAAAAACCTAGCCTAGCCATTCTACAAGTTTCGGCCACCCCTTGTAATTTAGGGTTAGTGGAAGCTAACCCCACTTTGAAGTATAAACCATGTTTCAATTGTTAACATGAAGTACACTTGAGGTGTTTGTAGAAATGCATGAATGAATGCTTGAATGAAAAACCAAAAGAACTCCCTACCCTTAACTTTCGGCCAATCATGGTTCTAGGGTTGGGAAGTACTTAATGAAACCATGAAGCATGCTACCACTTATATGATGTGTGTATAATTTATGTGACCTATCTTGTTAGGTATAAAAGCATGCCTTATAGCCCATGGGGCACCTTGATGATATGAACATGATGTGTTTGATAATATACTTGAAAAAGGATACTCTATTGAAATTGGGATCAAGAGCACCCCTAAATATGTGGTGTGTCCCTAGGGGATCATGAGCACCCTTGATGAGTGGTGTGTCCCTTTAAGATGTTATTAAGAGTACCTTTAAGCATATACATATATGTGTAATTGCATATTAAGATACTTTACTTTGAGAGTTGTGTACCCGACTCGGAAGGGGGTCGTTAAACTAAATCCAATGTACATGTTAACTGAAGGTCATGGCATTGGTAGGACGGAAGGGTCCTGCCCTAAATGGATTGGTGGCTCGCTACCCCAACTCATTAGGGAACGCGCTTGATGTGGTACTACAACTGGGCCCTAGATGATATTATATTTTTAAGTACTTACCTTTATGGAACCTTTTGAAAAGCATTTTTCTCATTATGTGAAGATCTTGTTCTGTAAAGCACTTAGAAATATTTGATGTGAAGCTTATGATGCAAGCACTGAGAAATATTGGATGTGATGCTTATGATGCTTATAATTCCATCTTGATTACTGTGTACATGATATGATGTATCGATACGGATTTTGCGAGTAGGCCCGGATTCTTACTAAGCATGTTTTGCTTACTAGTTTCATGTTGGTTTCTTATGCTGCAGATAGCGGTAAGAAATACTTGAACTAAAGGAAGAGGCAGAGGGAAAGCTACAAGATGTGTGTGGTGATGGCTCGGGAAGGAAAGAAGGATTCTTATCTACCATTTTTGTTTAGAATCTAAATTGCTTCCACTAAAGGATTACAAGTTGTATTACTATACTCTGATTGTGTGATGACTATGACTACTCTACTGTTGGTCAAGATAGAGATATGGAACCTATGTCATGTTAGATAACTCATGCTACTTCCTATTTATTGATGCCTTGCTATAGTGTTTAATTGGATCACTCGCAGTAGGTTATGTTTAGATTATGCCATGCTCTATCTTGCTCAAACCATGTTTAGATCAGTAAATTGCGAAGTTAAATGATCTCCTATTATGTTGTAAATGCATGTTGATAAATGATAGGTTTTTGGCTCAAGCATGCTTACTACTCTTCTTGCATTGTAATTGTTCTACTTGATATACATGCTTAACATGATAAATGATATGAATGTATGGACCCGTAACCCCGCCTTTAGGGTAGATATAAGGGCGGGCGTTACACCTTTGGTCCCTGCATCCAAGGTTAGTTCCACAACAAACAAGGCAAGAAATGTTAGGTTTTTACAGCCGTAGCTGTCTTGGTTCTGACTTCGGGTCTCCCAAATGGAACCCTAGGTCAAACCGACGCCTACTGTTCCCTCGACGTGGAACGCGTCCTCACCTACTCCTCTCAGGAGAGTTTACCTTTTGCCAATCGGCTCCTCCGGTTGGACTTTTGTCCAGCAGTCCTTCGCCAGGTGCCTAGCAGCCCTTCGCTAGGTCTTCAATGCCTAGCAGCCCTTCGCTAGGTGCCTAGCAGTCCTTCGCCAGGTCTTCAACTCCTAGCAGCCCTTCGCTAGGTGCCTAGCAGTCCTTCGCCAGGTCTTCAACTCCTAGCAGCCCTTCGCTAGGTGCCTAGCAGCCCTTCGCCAGGACTTCATTCTGCACACTCAGTGAGCACATTAGATCACACTAACATCTTAACTTTTGAACCCTTTGCCAATATCAAAACCCAGGTTCGACTTAGGTGCTACCTGCACCAACAGTGGTCTCCTTTCTGGACTTTCCGGTGGTAGAGAAACTCATCTTACAGTTTAAGTACAAACAAAGAAAATGGTAATAAATAAGTACGGATCTGTAAACTAAAAAGCAAACCAACTGAAAATGAAGATCCGGCCAATCCGGAAGTCCGTAGTGCAACGCACTTCCTCCTGGAGCCTCCTTGGTCGCAGAGCTTCGCCTTGAGTTCTTTTTCTTCACACAGAATGACTTAAAGATGGAAAACTTGAATGCTTGAAGTGAGGGGTCGAACCCCTTTTTATACTGCATTCTCGTGCGCCTCAGGGCTCTTGGGCGCCTGCCACGTGTGGTCAAAATCTGATCCGCAATAGCAAATCTCGCGTCGGATAAGATCTGCCTTCCCAGGCGCCTGGGACCAATCAAGCGCCTAGGAGGTTGGGTGCCTGGGTTACCAAGTGCCTGATTCAATTCAGGCGCCTGGGAACCCCTTTCCCAGGCTTGTTTTGTAACGCCCGTAAAATCCTCTCAATTTTTACATGAACACTAATATGAATATTAATACAATTCTTGTAGGTGGAATTCTAGTATAATTCTTAATGGGCTTTATGTGAGTTTTTAGAAAATAAATAAATAAATAAAAGAGGAAAGAACCAAAATAATAATAATTGCCAAGGTTTGAACCTTGGACCGTAGGTGGTAGCAAAGCCTTATGTTGCATCGGATAACCAGTAGCCCCAGCAGGGGTATGCTGTTAGTGAGGAGAGGAAAATTGTGGTTAAGGGTAGGGAATGTGAAGAGGCACTATGTGAAGAAGGTGAAGAGGCACTTGTAAAGAGACAAAAGGCATTACAAATTCCCTTCTTCCTCCTTCTTCCATCCCCACCGAAATCTCCCTCTCCCATTTCCAAAAAAAAAAAAAATCTCTCATCTAGGATCTCTTCCCTTGGAAAACTTCACAAGAAGACTCCCTCTTGAAGATCTAAGTTCTCCTACAAGGCTACAAGGGCAAGGGGTGTTCTATGGTCAAGAAGGTTTTCTTTTGTTTCTCTATTCAAGGTTTATAACCAAGATAAAGAGAGGTAAGACTCCCTCACCTGTGGTATAATAGTTTTTATGTTGTCTATCATGATTTAAGTTTTGTTTGGGATCTATGTTGAGAAAACTATGGACTTAGGGTTCTTACAACTTTCGGCCAAGCAATCTTTTGGGTTTCGAATGATGTTAAGACCTCACTTATGATTCCTAATGCCTTCTCATGATAAATAAAGAATGAATTGTGAGTTGTGGAATTTTTGTAGCACCCTAAGACCCCCATGAAGTTTCGGCTACCTCTCCATTTCCATGGTTAGGATTAGATCTAACCCTCCAAGCATGCTTATTATGATTCCCTATGATGTAATGAATGTTAATTGTAAATTATATGAATTTTCCATAGACTTAAGACCCCTTATAAGTTTCGACCAAGACCTAATCTAGGGCTAGGAATTAGGGTTAGCCCCAATCATGTGTTCTAATGGCTTCCTATGACATTGTATGTATTGTATGGGGGTTATGTTACTTATGGTATCTCACATTTTACTTGAATAATGGGACTTCCATCTTCTAGGGTTTCGGCCAAGCACCAAGTCTAGGGTTTGGGATAGTCTAAGATTTCAAGTATACTTGTTTATGGCTTACTATGATGTAGATATATGTTCAAGCATGTTGTATGAATTTTATGATGCCTAAACCCTAACTTTATGTACTATGTATCATGACCTTGTATGCTTATATTATGTGCCATGTTTTAGTAGGTTTTATTTATGGATGTTTTAAACCATATACCATGAACACATGTGTTGTGAAGTAAGCATCATGTTTATGTAGATTTATGCATGCATTAGGTTAAATGCCTTGAACATATGTATATTATGGTTATGTAAACCTACGCATGTATTATGTTGAATGTCATGAACCTATGTAGTATGTATCATGTTCATATCGATCCTACTCATGCATGCTTTATGATAGATACCATGATCATGTATGCTATGTGATATGTACCATGTATGACAAAAAAAACTTATCTATGCATGCTTACCTTATGTACCATGATCATGCAAGCTTTATGAACTAAGATGATGTTTATGCCTTAAGGCATAATTATGTATGTATGTCATGCCTAATAAATAAAGATGATGAATGAAGATGATGTTCATGCCTCTAAGGCATAATGATGTGTGCATGACATACCTTATGAATGAAGATGATGTTCATGCCTTTAAGGCATAATGATGTTATGCATTAACTATGAATGATGAAATGCTAAGTATGCTTTATACCATGCTTCATGTATTAAGATTATGTTATGTCTTTAAATATGCCATGTAAGTTCTATGAATGATGTAAAAAGAAGCATGTGAAGCTATTTTACTTTATGGATGGGCTTGTACCGGACCCAAGTAAGGTCCAAGGGATGGGCTCCTTATGAAAGCCTCGGTGTGGGACTACCGAAGCTGTCCTCGGTTCTGGGACTACCGATGTTGTCCAACAGGGATGGGCTCCTTATGAAAGCCCCGGTGATGGACTACCGAAGCTGTCCCTAGGTTGAAGATAACCTAGTACCCTAGTAGGTCGAGACTAGCTACCTCGTATTTACTTAGGGATGCGCGCAAATGATGGATGTATGTATGTGGTACAAGTCGGCCCCCCCATGATGTTATGATTTATGTTTAAGTACTAATAACTATGATTTTCAAATAAGCATCCTTATGTTATGTGCATTTAACTCATGCATTCATTCATGTTATGCATATATGTTTATGTCAAGAACTTCTCCTGTTAAGTATTTTATATGCTTATGTTTATGTCAAGAACTTCTCCATGTCAAGTATGTCATATGCTTATGTTTATGTCAAGGACTATGCCATGTCAAGTATGTTCATATGCTTATATTTTATGTCAAGTACTTCTTATGCCATGAACTCTATGCACCTTCATTTCATGTTAAGCACTTCTATATGATTATGTATTTTCATGTACATCTATATGCCTTTTCATGTCAAATGCTTTATGGATACCCGTTCATGATATGTTTTATTTTATGTTACACTCTCCATGATATGTCTTTCTATTGACTATATGTGACGTATGGTTTTAGTGAGTAGGAAAGAGTCTTACTAAGCTTATGTGCTTATAAGTTTTACTTTCTTATACCGCAGATCAAGCAAGAGGATATTAAGCTAAGGGAAGCAGCAGGAGGGCAAGTGTGTGTGTGTGGCAGTGACTTGGCCAAAAGAAAAAGAAAAGATCCTAATACTCATGATTGTCACATGTTTTATGTTTTGCACTGTCATCTTTATCTTCATGCTATACTTTATGATGGTTTTCCTAAAGAACAACTTATTATGTTTTGCATTGTCAACTCTAGTTTCATGCTATACTTTATGATGGTAGGATAAGTTTGTTTAATGCAAGCATGTTCAATAATGTTATGTCTCACATGATATGTCTTATATTTTTATGTTATGACAATGCTATATTTACCATGTAACCATGTTTAAGAATGATAGCTAAGATGTGTCAACATGATTCAAGTTATAATTGCATGTTTTAAACGCATATGTATAAAGTTTTAAATTATTCCGCTGCATTAAGATGTCCATATGTGTATGTGTATGTTAGCGTAACGCCGCCCTCCGCCTACATCGTAGGGCTGGAAGGGCGGGCGTTACATGTTTGATTTGTGTTTTCTCTCGTATCTTACCTCCAACTCTAGGTACCTGCAAGACAACAAAACACACAACAACCACACAAATAATCATAGTCTTAATTGATTGGTTATGACTTTGGATTTCACATGAAACCTTAGATCGAATCGACGCCTAATGTTCCATTTCCTGAGGAACACATCTTCACCTACTCCACCCTGGAGAAGTTATCTTTTACCAACCGGAACCTCTGGTTAGACTTTCGCTCAGCCTCCAAGAACTCGAATCTCGAGACGTTCGACCTCGACCCCTCTCTACTTCTGTCCGCGATCCCTGCTCGGCTAAGCCTGTTGCCCGATCCTTGACCAGGACTTCGTGCTCGGCCTCCGAGACTCCCGGATCTCGAGACGTCCAACCTTGACCCGTCTCTACTTTTGTTTGTAGTCCTCGCTCGGCTAAGACTCCGTTGCCCGATCCCCGACCAGGACTTTATGCTTAGTCCTTCGGACCAAGACTTCATGCCCAGCTTCACTCACCAGGATTTCGTCCACCTAGCTTCACTCACTAGGACTCGGCTTCACTCACCAGGATTTCTTCCACCTAGCTTCACTCACCAGGGTTTCTTCAACCTAGCTTCACACACTAGGACCCAACATCACTCACCAGGATTTCTTCCACCTAGCTTCACTCACCAGGGTTTCTTCAACCTAGCTTCACACACTAGGACCCAACATCACTCACCAGGATTTCTTCCACCTAGCTTCACTCACTAGGATTTCTTTAACCTAGCTTCAGTCACTAGGACCCGACTTCACTTACCATGATTTCTTTCTTTCATAATCACATGCTAGTCATCTTAATCCTGACTAGACTTCTTCCAACCTTCAAATAAGTATACTACCAAACCTCAAGTCTGGTTCGATTTAATCCCTTGGTCAAACTGACCAACCCTGGGTTCTATTCACTCTGCCAAATATCAGATTCTTTTTGGCTTAACCCTTTGTCATACTAATCAAAACCTAGGTTTCTCCTACCAAACATAAGATCCTGTTTGGTTTAACCCTTGATCACTTTGACTAAACCGTTAGTATACCATCATTTATAGCTCTGCCAAACATCAGTCCTGTTTGGCTAACCCTTTGTCAAACTTGATCAAACCTGGGTTTATCCTACCAAACATCAGGTCCTATTTGGCTTATCCCATGATTACTTTGAGTAACCTTAGTATATTGCCAAACATCGAAACCCTAGAGGATGACTGTTTTGTTGGGACCGGGTGCATGTTGACATGGATGCGGGTTCGTAATTTTGAAAATTAATTACGTGCAGCGGAATGTTTAGCATAAATAATTTCGCAAATTATTTAACCACACATTTAAGCATGCAATTTTATCTTGTATAGACATGATCATATATTTAAAATTTTGCAGAAATGTAAACTAATTTACGTATTACCTAAAGTAACTTGAAGGAAGGGACGAGATCCAACCGTAAGCGTCCCTTGGAAGCTCCGCCTCTATTCGCGTCGACGCCGAGTACCTTCGGGATGACTTCGCAAAGCCACGAGTTTCATGTTCTCGAGAACTACTAGATTCTCCAAGAACGCGACAAGAAAAACCAAGAGAGAAGTCGGAAGACTAACCATAAAAGGATGGCCAGAATCAAAATTCCGGCGAAGCAAAAGAAGAGGCTTGCGGCAAAAGGATCCTTGCGGCAAACTCTAATTCCGGAAGCACCTTCTTTCGGCCAAGAGATGGCCGGAGCTTCCTTCTCCGGTAGAAGGTGGTGGTCGGCTGGGGAAGGGCAGGGGCGGCCGGCTGGTGCTCATTCATGGGGCAGGTTGGCGCACGGCAAGAAGGGGAGAAGAGAAGGAGAGAAAGAGAGGGAGAGAGCCTATGCCTTCATCTCTATGATTATCACCCAAGTCTTACCTTGGGTCCTTTATATAGTGGCCTCTCAACCATCAAGCCTCTCAAATATGGAATAACTTATTCCATCATGCCAAGTTTGATTTTATATCATGGTTAAAATCCTATTTTAATTCATGATAAAAAATCAATCAAGTCTCTTCTCTCCTATGGAATAAATTTCCTTATCATGGTAAATCAATCCATGATTGATTTTATAAAATAAATCAATCCATGGTTCATTTTAATTTCCATGAAAAATAAACCAAATCTTGGTTTATTATATAAAAATTTATATCATCCATAATTTTATAAAACAAACCACACTTGGTTTATTTTATAAATTGAACCAAAAACTTGGTTCTCTCCCTTTGTTGTGGCCGGCCAAGCAAAGAGGATGGAGGCCCTCTTTGGCCGGCTCATCCAAGCCACACCCCAATGAATTAAACTTATTTAATTCATCTATTAAGTCTTCAAAAGACTTAGCCATTTTACGCTTCCGATGCGTCTCTGAAAAATTCAGATTCGACTTATCGTTTGGCTCAACCAAACTTAATCTCTCTTGATTGGAAAATCTAATTTTCAACTCGTTTTAAATCCCTCGGATTACTCGTAGTGCGTGTGACTAAATAGGCTTTCGATTTATGTTGGTCGTCTATAATTAATCAATTATAGAACGATCATGAGTGGCACCTAGTAGTACATCATGATCTCCAATTAATCGAAAGATCAACGGTTGACCTCAGAAACAATTTTGAAACCCTTCAGCATCTATAATGAATCGTGCCCCATTCCCTTCACCATCTTATACCCACTTGTTCAGGACAAGGTCTATGTGTGTCAGTCCCCACTAGGCTGACTACGTCACACCTAGCCCAAGTAACGTTTTCTCGTCCTACGGATTCTAATTACTCTCATATATTTAAGAGATTCATACCCTGAACATGTCATGCTCTGGCCAGAGGCTTCGAGTAACAATCCGATGATAGGCCTCGGGTATACATCTCCTCACAAGGAGTGGTGAATCCTTTGTAGGTTGTTCAAACATCTTCGGGCACTTCGGCTTATACCCAATCATCCTAGGTCCACACCTCCTTGGAGATGCTTGCTTAAGATGTCAGAGTATAAGTCTCCATGACCAAGATGACTTGAACACCGCATGTCAAAGCAACATCACACTTAAACTGCAGTAAAAACTTCACTGACATATCTATATGTAGACTACCATATGAAGTTTTACAGTCAGTCACTCCAAAGAACTAGTTCCCTTAACTAGCATTCATGTTTATCTCCGGATCTCTCAATGTCACCAGCCAGTGAGAATCAGCTGATTAGAGAATAACCCATGCTAGTCTCAACAGAATTGATAGTGTCTGTATTTATCAATTCATCGACTAGGGACAATTTTAATACTTCTCAATTGCACATGTAGAGATAATCACTAGTTGTGAATTTATCTCAAATTCTCTCATGATGTGAATTGTATTGCGGACATTCAGTAAATGAGTTTAAGATCTCAATCAAATACACAAACATGTATACTCAAATAGTGAATATTCATTTACTAAAATAAATGATTACAATCATAAGGCGATAGCCTTAGGACACTTCTCTCATATCACTAACAAACTCCCACTTGGCCTAATGTCAATCGGTACGGTACCCAATACCACAGGCTCTAACATGACCCTCAAACTTGCTTTGAGGCAAGGCCTTAGTTAAAGGATCCGCTAAATTCCTTTCAGTGGGAATTTTCTCAATTTGTATATCATTCCTACTTATAATCTCTCTTATCAGATGATAGTGGCGAAGCACATGTTTGGATCGCTGATGAGACCTTGGTTCCTTTGCTTGTGTAATAGATCCATTGTTGTTGCAGTAAACCGGTATTGCTTCATCAATGGTTGGAACCACACCAGGTTCTGAGACAAACTTTTTGATCCAGACTGCTTCCTTTGCTGCTTCTGAAGCTACAATATATTCCGCTTCCGTGGTAGAATCCGCTACGGTGTCTTGCTTGGAACTCTTCCAACTTATTGCGCCTCCATTCAAAATAAATACGTATCCGGACTGAGATTTGGAGTCATCCTTATCTGTCTGGAAACTGGCATCTGTATACCCACGTATTACCATATCACCTTCTCCATATATTAGGAACACATCCTTAGTGTTTCTTAAGTACTTGAGGATTGTCTTGACAACCGCCAAATGATCCATTCCTGGATCAGACTGGTATCTGCTTGTGACGCTCAGAGCATACGATACATCCGACCTAGTACATAACATAGCATACATGATAGATCGTATCGCGGATGCATAAGGAATCTTATTCATGCAAATCCTCTCGTCTTCTGTGCGCGGACACATAGACTTCGAAAGGTTGATCCCATGCCTGATGGGAAGGTAATCTTCTTGGATTCCGACATGCTAAACCTTTCTAGCACTCGGTCTATATATGTAGACTGCAAAAGACCAAGAAACCATTTTGATCTATCTCTATAGATTCTAATCCCAAGGATATAGGTTGCTTCTCCCAAGTCTTTCATGGAGAAAGTTTTGGACAACCAAATTTTAACTGACTGTAAGACTGATATATCGTTTCCTATAAGTAATATGTCATCGACATATAACACTAGGAATACGACTGCACTCCCACTAACCTTCTTGTACACACAAGGTTCGTCAGGATTTTGTCAGAAATCAAACTCTTTGATTGTCTCATCAAAACGGATGCTCCAACTCCTGGATGCTTGCTTTAGTCCATATATGGATCGTCGAAGCTTGCATATATACTTTGGTTTTATTAACCGATGTGAAACCTTCAGGTTGTATCATGTATACATCCTCAAGCAGGTTTACATTAAGGATAGCTGTTTTCACATCCATTTGCCATATCTCATAATCATAATGAGCTGTTATGGCCAGGAGCATCCGAATGGATTTAAGCATAGCTACTGGCGAATAGGTTTCGTCATAATCAATTCCTTGTTTCTGACGATATCCTTTTGACACTAATCTAGCCTTAAAGGTAACAACATTACCTTCCATGTCGGTTTTCTTCTTGAAAACCCACTTGCACCCTATGGTCTTAATCCCTTCAGGTGGGTTAACCAAGTCCCATACTTGATTTTTGTACATGGAATCCATTTCCGACTTCATGGCTTCAAGTCATTTATCCCTTTCTGAATTTTTCAGAACATCTTCATAACTGATAGGTTCGTCATCGTTAATAAGTAACACGTCGTTGATTCACTTATGAGAAATCCGTATCTCTCTGGAATATTGCGTGTCCTATCAGACCTACGAAGAAGTGGTGTTGTTTTAGGTTCAACTGATAGCTCATCATTATGAGTTATTGGTTGTGGGTCTAGACTAGGTGTCTCTGTAATGTCTATTGGAGTTTCTTGAACTTCTTCAAGTTTAATGCTACTCCCACTATTTTCTTGTAAAAGAAATTCTTTTTCTAGAAATACAGCATGCCTTGAAACAAACACCTTTTGTTCCAAGGGATGATAGAATTGGTAACCTTTCGTTTCCTTAGGGTATCCAATAAATAGACATTTATCAGACTTAGCATCCAATTTGTCTGATACAGTCCGCTTTACATAAGCAAGACAACCTCATATCTTTAGGTGAGATAAATGAGGTTTCTTACTATTCCACGTCTCATATGGAGTAGTAGAGACTACCTTGGTCGGGACTCTATTTAGTAAGTAAACAGCTGTCTTAAGCGCATAGCCCCAAAAGGATTTTGGAAGAGTTGCATGATTCATCATAGATCTAACCATGTCCATCAAGGATCGGTTACGCCTCTCAGATATACCATTATGCTGTGGTGTATATGGCGGAGTCCATTGAGACAATATCTCATTGTCCCTAAGATAATCTTGAAACTCTTGACTCAAGTATTCACCACCCCGATCGGATCGAAGTATCTTAATACTTTTGCTAAGCTGTTTCTCTACTTCACTTCTGAACTCTTTGAATTTCTCAAAAGCTTCAGATTTGTGTTTCATTAAGAACACATACCTGAATCGTGAGTGATCATCGATAAAGGTAATGAAGTAGCTATAACCTCCTTGTGCAAGAGTTGACATTGGTCCACATACATTAGTATGTATTAGACCAAGCAATTCTCCCACTGGTTTACCTTTTCCAGAAAAGGGTAATTTGGTCATCTTGCCTTTTAAGCATAATTCGCATGTATCAAATGAACCAGGTTCAAATGATTCCAGAATTCCACATCGGTGTAGTTTGGTCATGCGTTTCTTACTTACATGGCCAAGATGACAATGCCACGTATAGGAGTCTATTTGATTATCTATTTGAGCACGTTTGTTGCTAACTTCGATATTGAAAACGTCACCGGATAAATCTAACGTGTAGATACCATTGTATAAAGTTTCGGTCCCATAAAGAACACCATTTAAAGTTATGTAACAGCAATTGTTACTAAAAGTTAAATGATAACCCTTTTCATTCAAGCATGAAATAGATACATTGTTCTTTATTAACGAAGGAACAAAATAACAATTATCCAATTCTAAGACAAGTCTAGTAGGGAGCTTTAGCAAATATGTTCCGATGGCAACAACAGCAATCTTTGCTCCATTTCCAACTCGCAAATTCGCTTCTCCCTTGACGAGTCTTCTTCTATTCCTTAGCCCCTGTATGTCATTACATATATGTGAGCTATACCCAGTATCAAGTACCCAAGTGTCCGAGGAAATAGAGTGACATTCAATAACGAAGATACCTTAAGAGGATGGGGCATCGGATGCCTTCTTCTTCAGGGACTCAAGATAAACCTTGCAGTTTCTTCGCTAGTGGCCCTCCTTGCCACAGTGATGGCAAGTGCCTTTTGGTGCCTTTTCAATCTTTTTGGCCTTTTTCATCCTTCCCTTATTTTGTTCTTTGGGCTTCCTCTTAGAGCCTTTCTTTGAGGAACCAACTAACAGTACCGTCTTCTGATCCTGCTTTACAGAAGGCTCTACAGTCTTCAGCAGGTTAAGCAACTCAGGAATGGTAGTCTCCAGTTTGTTCATCCGATAGTTCATCACAAACTGTGAGTAACTCTTGGGCAAACAATGCAGAATTAAGTCAATACTTAGTTCGTGATCCATTGCAAATCCGAGTGTACCTAGTCGCTCAATGTACCCCAATCTTCAACACAAACTGTGAAACAGAAGTGCCTTCCTGCATCTTAGAGGTGAAGTGGAGTCTGGAGACCTCAAACCTTTCGGATCTCGCATGCTTGTCAAACAGCTCATGAAGATGGAAGACGATGGTATGAGCATCCATATGCTCATGTTGCTTTTGTAGCTCAGGTACCATAGCGGCCAGCATGATGCAACTCGCAAGTTCAGAATCGGCCACATGTTTCTGATAGGCCACTAACTGGTCTGGAGTTGCATCTTCAGGAGGATGGTTGGGAAGTTGTTCTTCAAGGACATAAACAAGCTTTTCTGCCTTGAGGACTATCCTCAGGTTTCGAAGCCAGTCCATGAAGTTTGGCCCAGTCAGCTTATTGGTGTCCAAAATGGAATGTAAATTCAGAGAAGACATGATCAGGTGATTATCCTAGAAATACAAATTGAGGTTATGTGATGAGAATGATAAAGAATGCATCAATATACATTAATTAAATCCTATTTATTTTTCAAATTGAATAACCCTTTTATCAATTCGGGAGATCGTAGGAACATCTCCAAATAGGTTGATATCCAACCATAGATAAGAACAACCATGGCTAGAGTCCATCAAGTTATTCTTAGCTATGAAGGTAGGTAATTATACCCATTACATATTATACATATGTAACTATCACATTATGCTATCAACTAATTGAATGTTTGCATAAATCATTGGGTTGTTAACTCATTAACAAGTATGCAACAATATACATAGCACCCAACTGCACTTCTCTTTACATCGACCTTGGCTGTGGCACAACAAATCGATGCTCCAAGCTTAAGGCTGACCCATTAATCAAGAAATAGTTTTAATATGGTTGGAGCTCATTCAACCGTTTAGTCGGGCTTGGATGTGTCCAACAACGAAAACTAAGGATTGACCTCTGACTCCAACTATATTAATCATAAACTAATTTCATGGTTTGAACATGTTGAGGTTCAAGCCGGGCATGGATGTGTCCATCAACCCAAACGAGAAACAAAACTCCGGTTCTAACCATATTAATGGAAGGTGTTGGCCTTAATATTTTGTAAGGGGTTTTGGGTCTCATCCTTTTCTTTTATGCACATTCATGACATATAATTATGTCATGTTCTAACGATTTCCTTAATAAAGTATGTATGTGACTTAATTTATCAAGTCTCATTAATTGAATTAGGAACCGGATTTCATAATTCTAATTTCATACTTTATTCAAGGAATTGTTTTGGGAAACAATTTCCTGAATTATCATAATCAATTTCGGAAATAATATGTTTAAGACTTTGATTTCTCTAAATCAAATCTTATTAAATTAAGAGATAGATTCCCTTAATTCAACCACAAATTATTTTCATGAAAATCTTATTTAAGGAAATATACTCTATAGGAAACAATTTTCCTAATTAATTTTGGAGACAATAATATGTAAGAGCATCACCTCATAAATCAAATAAGGAAATTATTGTTTGAGAATCACCTCAAAAATTTTCAAGATTTGATCACATATTTTATTTATGGAAAATTAATATCAATAACTTAATTTGGACGGCTCCCCGAGGCTTAATCCAAAATAAGCATTTGACAGTTTAAATTCAATTTAGGAAATTTAATTATAACAACTAACTTTAATTTGGACGGCTCCCCGAGGCTCAATCCAAAATAAAGAATTTTGTAAATAATTTAATTTCCAATTATAAATTTAAATGCCAATTAATATTTCCATAATTTGTCTAGACTTTTTTGAAAGAAAGTGCCTAAAATTGCGAGCTTTCCATAAATGGAAAGTTTCAAAAAATAAAAGGTTTTCAGAATAATTGTAAGTTTTTGGTACAAAGAAAACTTATGTTTTCCAAAATTGGAAAATTCCCAAAATAGGAAATTTCCAAAATTGGAAAGTTTCCAAAAATGAAAAGTTTTCAAAATTATCATAAAATTTCAGAAAGAGAGATATTTCAAAAGATTACGAAATTTTATGAGGATTTCCAAACTTTGAAATTCCTAAATCGAAAATTTACCATAATTGGAAAGTTTCCATAATTGGAAATTTTACCAAAATTGAGATCATGAGAAAGCTTTCCGCAAAAACAATTATATGATTATGTCGAACACAAACCTTGGCTCTGATACCGCTGTTGGGACCGGGTGCATGTTGACATGGATGCGGGTTCGTAATTTTGAAAATTAATTACGTGCAGCGGAAGGTTTAGCATAAATAATTTCTCAAATTATTTAACCACACATCTAAGCATGCAATTTTATCTTGTGTAGACATGATCATATATTTAAAATTTTGCAGAAATGTAAACTAATTTACGTATTACCTCGCGTAACTCGAAGGAAGGGACAAGATCCAACCGTAAGCATCCCTTGGAAGCTCCGCCTCTATTTGCGTCCACGCCGAGTATCTTCGGGATAACTTCGCAAAGCCACGAGTTTCGTGTTCTCGAGAACTACAAGATTCTCCGAGAACGCGACAAGAAAAACCAAGAGAGAAGTCGGAAGACTAAGCACAAAATGATGGCCGAAATCAAAATTCCGGCGAAGCAAAAGAAGAGGCTTGCGGCAAAAGGATCCTTGCGGCAAACTCTAATTCCGGAAGCACCTTCTTTCGGCCAAGAGATGGCCGGAGCTTCCTTCTCCGACAGAAGGTGGTGGTCGGCAGGGGAAGGGCAGGGGTGGCCGGCTGGTGCTCTTTCTTGGGGCAGGTTGGCGCACGGCAAGAAGGGGAGAAGAGAAGGAGAGAAAGAGAGGGAGAGAGCCTATGCCTTCATCTCTATGATTATCACCCAAGCCTTACCTTGGGTCCTTTATATAGTGGCCTCTCAACCATCAAGCCTCTCAAATATGGAATAACATATTCCATCATGCCAAGTTTGATTTTATATCATGGTTAAAATCCTATTTTAATTCATGATAAAAAATCAATCAAGTCTCTTCTCTCCTATGGAATAAATATCCTTATCATGGTAAATCAATCCATGATTGATTTTATAAAATAAACCAATTCATGGTTCATTTTAATTTCCATAAAAAATAAACCAAACCTTGGTTTATTATATAAAAATTTATATCATCCATAATTTTATAAAACAAACCACACTTGGTTTATTTTATAAATTGAACCAAAAACTTGGTTCTCTCCCTTTGTTGTGGCCGGCCAAGCAAAGAGGATGGAGGCCCTCCGGCCCATCCAAGCCACGCCCCAATGAATTAAACTTATTTAATTCATCTATTATGTCTTCAAAAGACTTAGTCATTTTACGCTTCCGATGCGTTTCTGAAAAATTCAGATTCGACTTATCGTTTGGCTCAACCAAACTTAATCTCTCTTGATTGGAAAATCTAATTTTCAACTCGTTTTAAATCTCTCGGGTTACTCGTAGTGCGTGTGACTAAATAGGCTTTCGATTTATGTTGGTCATCTATAATTAATCAATTAATTATAGAGCGATCATGAGTGACACCTAGTAGTACATCATGATCCCCAATTAATCGAAAGATCAACGGTTGACCTCAGAAACAATTCTGAAACCCTTTAGCAGCTATAATGAATCATGCCCCATTCCCTTCACCATCTTATACCCACTTTTTTCAGGACATGTTCTATGTGTGTCAGTCCCCACTAGGCTGACTACGTCACACCTAGCCAAAGTAACGTTTTCTCGTCCTATGGATTCTAATTACTCTCATGTATTTAAGAGATTCATACTCTGAACATGTCATGCTCTGGCCAGAGGCTTCGAGTAACAATCCGACGATAGGCCTTGGGTATTCATCTCCTCGCAAGGAGTGGTGAATCCTTTGTAGGTTGTTCAAACATCTTCGGGCACTTCGGCTTATACCCAATCATCCTGGGTCCACACCTCCTTGGAGATGCTTGCTTATGATATCAAAGTATAAGTCTCCATGACCAAGATGACTTGAATACCACAAGTCAAAGGAACATCGTACTTAAGCTGCAGTAAGAACTTCACTGACATATCTATATATAGACTACCATATGAAGTTTTACAGCCAGTCACTCCAATGAACTAATTCCCTTAACTAGCATTCATGTTTATCTCCGGACATCTCAATGTCACCAGCCAGTAAGAATCAGCTGATTAGAGAATAACCCATGCTAGTCTCAACAGAATTGATAGTGTCCGTATTTATCAATTCATCGACTAGGGACAATTTCAATACTTCACAATTGCACATGTAGAGATAATCACTAGTTGTGAATTCATCATAAATTCTCTCATGCTGTGAATTGTATTGCGGACATTCAATAAATGAGTTTAAGATCTCAATCAAATACACAAACATGTATACTCAAATCGTCAATATTCATTTATTAAAATAAATGATTACAATCATAAGGCAATCTAGGACACTTCTCTCATATCACTAACATGTTCATCACTGATGCACTCTGTACCAACAATCTCTCCCTTTTTGATGTTTGACAATAAATTTAAGTTAGGTTAGGTCTAAGGGTTCTACGTTTAGTTCTAGGTTTAAACCGTGGGAGAAATCGAATAAGTTGGGAGAAATCGAAAAAAAATCTAACTTAAGCCTCTCTCCCCCTTTGTCACACATCAAAAAAAGAAATAACGGAAAAAAATTTTCACCAACAATAAGATTTTCGAAAATATCTAACTTAAGCCTCTCTCCCCCTTTTGAAATTACTTAAGATATTATTATTATTTTATTTTTTTTAAAAAAAAAATTTTCAAAACTCTTCACTTTTTTTTTGAAAAAAACTAAGTACTTGTTTAGAAAATATTTTAAAAGGCACTAATATTGCACCACCAATATATGAATTTTAAAAGATTTGAACTTTCCTAAGTCTGACACAATCCTAGGAATCTTGTTGATCACAAGAAAATTCCTATGTGTCTTAGGAATTTTCCAAAAATAAATATTTTCAATGTATTATGGTTTTGAAAAATGATAATTTTCTTGATTTGGTTTCTTTTCCAGTCTAACACAATCCTAGGAAACCTTGCTATCTACAAGGAAAATTTTCCCTAAGTGTCTCAAAAAATTTTCCAAACTCAAGGTAAAATATTTTCAAAAGTAATCCAATAGACAAAACATTTTTGAAATAAATTTTGAAAAATGAGAATGTAGTATTTTCAAAAGTATTTTTGAAAAGATAGTATATTTTGAAAATATAATATGTTTGAAATTTCTAATGGTTCTTTTAATTTGAACCTCCCCCAAACCTGACACGGTCCTAGGAAGCTTGTTGACCACAAGTTAATCTTCCTCTAAGTCTTAGGGTTTTGATTCAAATGAAATGAATTACAACTAAAATTTTAAGAAATATTTTGAAATCATCAAAAATAGAAATACATTAATTTCTTTTGATTAGGACACGTCCTACACCTGACACAATCCTAGAAATTTTTGTGGATCATAACAAAAACTTCCTATGTGTCTTTAGGGTTTATCCAAATCAAAAGAGCAATTAGCATATTTTTGAAAGATATTTTGAGATACATAATAACTTTTTGAAACACATTTGTCGAGAAGCATTTTGAGTGACATAATAATTTTTTAGCAAGAGAAATTATTTTGAAAGAAATAAATTTTCGAAGAGAGTAATTATTGAAAAATAATTTTCAAAAGAATTAAAAAAAACTCCCCCTGAATCTAACACCTTCTGGCTACCCTTGTTAACTACAAGGACCTCTACCTAAATGTCTTAAGGGACTTTAGTGTTGACCTAGAAGGTTTGTATCTATGTGTAGGTCAAACAACTTTCAAAAAAGATATATAATTTTTTGAAAATGTATTTATAGATAAGCACCCAATCAAGCATGAAATTCATTAAAACATTACAATGTTTAAACATTATTTTGAAAATAGATTTTTAATAAAATATTCAAACATTTTTTTGAAAATATTTATCAATTAATTAGTCCTTATCATCTCACCCATTCTAAATATCGCAATACAAACAAGCATGGTTTCCTTATGGGTGTTGTGAGATGCTTGAACAATTTTCCTCAATTTAATAATATAAATCGTTTGACCTTGAGTTAGATTCAAGTTTAACAATTAGTAGCTTAAAAGTAATTTTCAATAATTGGCTTTCAGGTCTTGGCGAGGCACAGAGACCTTCTTTGGCCATAGCCTTATTAAATCATTAACTCTTTCCTTAGACAAGGCCTTTTTAAGAAATAGTACCTTTAATTTACTCTTTGAAAAACTTTGGTCTAACTAGTTTATGATGTGGTGAGGTAGCTTCGACTAGTTCCACTTAGCTAGGTCGATGAAGTCGGGTACTCCTTACCCTTCCAGTCTTCCTAGACCAAGCTTCCCTAACGTACTATCATCTCGTGCCGCCCTGGTACTAGGTTAGGCAAGTATCAAACAATCTTTTTCCTATCTATCCATTCTAAATTATGCAGAAAAGTAAACATGGATGACATGACAAATATATAAGAAAAGATAAGTAGATGCATGAGCATTGCATTTATGCATGAGTCAATCATATCAAATCATTTTTATTAGGTTTCTAATAATGTATCAAATTCTCGATTTTATACAGCACGTGTGAACCCTGCGAATATGTCAACCCATTTTGACATATTTATTATTATTATGTCAAGTGTTTTAGTTGGGTAGGATTTTATTTAGTTTCATAACTGAAGGTAATTAATTTAAATTTTAGTTCGTGGATTAAGGATTAAAGTTAAATAATTAATTAATTAAAATTTAATAATTATGATTTTAAGTTGTTAAGTATTAATTATTAATTAAGATTTATGTTGATTTAAATTAAGAATTATTAGGATTTAAGTTGATTTAAATTAAGAATTATTAGGATTTAAGTTGTTTAAATTAATTTGAGTTTAAGTTGTTAAGAATTGATTAAAATTAGTTTAGTATTAATTAAGGATTAATTTGTTAAGTATTAATTATGGATTAATTTGTTAAGTATTAATGATTAATTAGTTAAGTATTAGTTAATGTTTAAATTGTTAAGAATTAATTAAAATTGTTACGAATTAATTAAAGTTTAAATTGTTAAGAATAAAAGATTAAGAATTAATTTAAGTTATTAAAGTTGTTAAGAATTTTGTGTCTAGTTGCATCATTTCCATTAATTCATCAATTTCTGATTCATCTAGTATTTCTTTTGAATTTAAGTTTTCAATTTTATTTAATACTTCTGTTTTATTTGATTTCTTATAAGCCTTATTAAATATAACTTTAATTTTAATGAATTCCTTTCATCTTCAGAGTTATATTCAGAATTATTAATTAAAATTATATTATTATCTTCACAATAGGTAGAATAATTTTCAAGATTATTAATTAAGGTTGTAGTATAATATTCAGTAGAATTAACTAAGGGTTGACTATTATCCTCACCATTATCTTCAGAAATAGGTTGAGTATTATTATCAATATTATCAACAACATTATATTGAGTATTATCATCAATATTATCTTGATTATTATCATCAACATTATCTTCTGAAATATTAGAATTATCAGCAATAATATTATCCTTAGAATTATCATAATTAACAGAAATATTATTAATTAAAGAATTAGAATTAATTTCAAAAATTATAGCATTAATATTAGAGATTAAGGAATTAATGTTTGATATTTTAATATTGTCAATGTTTGATAATTTGTCATGCAATATATTAAGTTGGTTATGTAAAAATCTAATTATCAAAAAAATTAACAGTGTTATCTATATTGTTAGAATTATATAACTATGTAGGAATTTGAAATTATTGTGAAAATTAATCTTTTTTACCTCCTTTACCGTAGTCGCATTTCTCGGTATTGAGGATCTAGCCATTTTCCACTCTGAGCACTGGTTCTTGTAATATCCCAGTTTTTGGCATTTGAAGCACCGGATGTGACTCTTGTCCCTCCGGACTCCTGGTGCCAATTCCATCATTACCGTTGGTGGTAACGTTTGAATCTTACGAGTAGAACGCTGGTTTTTATAGTGCCCTCTCACCCTACACTTAAAACAAATAATATGGTATTTAAAAATTGACATAAGAAAATTATACCTGTATTTGTTAGGATGTATACTAAAATCATATCTTTTGATTAGACATCTACATTTTGGAATGAGAATCACATGATCATTGTTTGCATTTTATATTTATTATATATGTGCATATTGTCTAATACTTTACATTGTAGATAACATGGTGTATGATGGCACATAGAAAATCATGTTATGAGTGTTAGGGTGTATACTAAAAGTCTTGCATTTTGGTTAGGATACATCTGCGTTTTAA
Organism: Boesenbergia rotunda; assembly: GCA_024364735.1. Taxonomy (NCBI): domain Eukaryota; kingdom Viridiplantae; phylum Streptophyta; class Magnoliopsida; order Zingiberales; family Zingiberaceae; genus Boesenbergia; species Boesenbergia rotunda. The sequence goes on along the minus strand of JAGFNQ010001219.1, from coordinate 305,680 downwards.
AGAGAATCAGAAAATAACACAGTGTATGTTTACATTAGTATGTGCACAAACTGTCTGATCCTTGGCATTGTAGATAACATGGTGTATAGTGTCGTACAGAAGATCATGTTATCAGGTTCCTTGCCGAAGTATATGAAAGAGACTCACAACCGAGATGAAGTTGGACAAACCATCAGGATGGTTGTAGTGTAATTAGGTGTGGTTTATCTTAACCATAGAATTACACTAGTGTACTTTATGTACATTGAGTAGGATCGAAAGAGAGGTCATCCAATTTTTGTACTGACTTCGTAAATTGGATTATACCTTGGATAATATTATGGAGTATAATCTCTTAATCCCAAAATAATGATGGGCATATATTATTAATTATTATCTCTTTGATTTACCAATGGGCAAGATCTATTCTGTTAGATCGATAGGCCTGGTAAGTTGGGAGATAATATTAATAATATGATGTGCTATTGATTATTGACGAAATTCGTGTCCTGGTAAGTCAGGATGATGATGCCCCCTTGGTGAGCTCAAAAAGGTCGTCATGTCAAATCTTGCAAGTGGACTATGGTTCGGCATGATGAAAAGGTTGAGTGGTACTAATCAAGGATCAAGAAGACAATTAATTTAATTATCAATAAATTAAATTAATTATCAGACATACGATATCTTAAACACGGGGAGATGGACGTCTCGTAATATGCGGAGCCCATATGAAAATTTGGGGGTTGGCGAGGAAGTACAATGGGATCCTTTAGTGGAATGGATCACCATTAATGGATCGGGTTTAGATCCATTAGCGGGCCAAGAACCAACTCCTCCTCATGGTCCCTATCTTAGCCCTATAAATACCCCATAGGAGTCATGAAGGTGTGGTTAATCAATCCTAATTTCATCCAAATAAAACCCTAAAAAACCTCTTCCTCTCCCTTTTTCGAAAACTCTCTCTCCTAGGGCATTGGTTTCCGCCGGATCAAGGGGAGGAAGAGAAGGAGATTTTCTTCTCTTCTCCATTGGGCAAGGAAGCTGATCAATGGGAGCATCACAAGGTGGTGTTCGGCGAGAGAGGGTGGCGGTGAGGGAACACCGGCAGTGGCTCCTCCAAGGAAGGTGCGGCGCCGAAGCTAGGATAAAGAAGATAGAAGAAGGAGAGGTTTCAACCACTTCTTCTTCTCCCTTTCCTCTTCAATTTCTTTTGGTGATCAAGCCTGCTTGCTGTGCGAGAGCTGGGACTAAGAAGGTTCCTCCGGTGGCTTGAGAAGAGAGGCCAACTCACCTTCTCTTGGCCGGCGGCAAGAAAGAAAATGAAAGGAGAGGTTTCGGCTAGGGTTTGGTGGGAAGGAGAGCTTTGTTTTTCTTCTTCACCTTCATCATCATCTTCTTCCTTGGTCTATTGGTGGACGGTGCAAGGAAGAGGATTGATACGGGCTTCTTCCTCCTTGAAGGGTCGCCGGCGGCAAGGAACCCTTGTTCTAGGGTTTCCTCTTGGTTGGCGCAAAGAAAGGTGGAGAAAAGAAGAAGGATTGATTTGGAGCCTTCGGTGATTCCGCGTCTTGGTAGATCGTTGCCCACACGACATCCACGAAGGGAGGGACATAAAGTAGAAGACTGCGAGGTAAACGGCGAGGTATAACTCTCCCGAGCTCCAGTTTTATTTTGCTATATTTTATTTGTGTCATGTTGCTTTGTCTCGTCATTTCATGCATGTTAGTTAATTATTTTGATTCGTAATCATAGACAATAATTAATTAACTGGACCTCGAAGATAAACACAAAAACCGGCGATCCAAATCGTCGTCTTTTCCGCAGTTAATTAATCCGGAAAGTTACAAAGTCGTAACCTCGATTTTGGATATGTTGTAACTTGGATTAATCAACACGACGATTAGTCGGTCGTTAGAGGGACAACTCTCTATTCGGATTAAATTTTTAATCCGTAGCCATAGAGAGGTCTCTCATATACGACCCCGTGGTTGTCTTGGAACCCGCCAAGCCATACCAACAATCAGTCCCTTGTAGATTATAAGTAGAGGTTCACAACCGAAATCGTTTTGGACAAACTATTTGGATGGTTGTAGTGTAATTTGGTATTCATCTATCTTGACCATAGAATTACACTAGTACACTTTGTGTGTATTGAGCAGGACCGATATAGAGGTGATTCAATTTATATTGACTATATAGTTGAATCAGACCTCAGATATTATGGTGTACATGATCTTAATCCCGATATAATAACGGGCACATGTACTTAATATCTATTTCTTTGATTTACCAGTGGGCGAGATTTATTTGTTAAATCGATAGGCCCGGTAAATTGGGAAATAATATTATTTATATTGTGTGCTGTTAGGATGATGATGTCCCCTTGCGGAGCTCATAAAGCTCATCATGTTAAATCGTGCAGGTGGACTTGGTCTGACATGATGATAAGGTCGAGTGGTACTACTCATGGAGTTAGATATTAATTAATTAAATTATTAGTAATTTAATTGTTAATGGACATGCGATATCTTAAACACGGAGAGAATTTGTACACATAATATGGTGGAGCCCATATTTATTTATGGGGATTGATCAGGTAGTTTAATGATAATCCTTTAGTGGATTGGATTATCATTAATGGATCAGGCTTTGATCCATTAAGAGGCCAAGACCCAACTCCTCCTCATGGTCCCTATTGTAGCCTATATATACCTCATGTGTCATGAGACTAAGGCATCCAATTAACCCTAAGCCTCTCTCTCTTTTTCGCCTCTCTTAGTCTCTCTCCTAGGGTTTGTGGGTGCCAGCGGTAAGCAAAGGAGAAGGGTGGCCCGGTTGGGAAGCAAGGGAATGATATAATTGTATCTTTCTTCTCTTCTTCTCCTCTTCATCCTCCTTTCTTCTCCACCTTGGTGGTGTTTGGCGTCGAAAGCAAACAAGGAGCTTCTTTTGGCCGGCGGTGCAACCTAGTGGTGGGCGGCGCCGGCACAAGCAAAGAAGGAAAAGGGGAGCGGCGGTTAGGGTTTTGTCAAGAAGAGGATCTCTTCTTCTTCATCCTCTTCATCTTCTACTTCCTTCTGCAATCACAAGAAAAAGGAAGAATCCCTTCCTTTTGGCTAACAGCAACCAAAGCACCCATTAGGGTTTCGGCGCAAGTGAAAGAGGAGAAGAAGGTGGATTTGGTGACTTCGTTTCTTGGAGGATTGTCGCCCACATGACGTCCAAGAAGAGGATAGGACATACAATAGAAGATCGCAAGGTAAACAAGAGGTATAATTCTTGTTTATGGTTCCTTCTTGCATCTAGTTTATTGTTTGTTGTTAATTAACATGGACCCCAAAGATAAACACAAAAACCGGCAATCTAATCATCGTCTATTCCGCGCTAGTCGACTAGACGAGTTAGATTGCTTGAACAACAAGTTTGTTCAAGCGGTCACTCAAGTTGATTAGTATGATGATGAATCAGTTGCTTGGGTAATTCATCTCCATCCGGATTTGTTTTAATTAATAAAATTTTAATCCGGGGACATGGAGAGGATTCTCATGCATGACCGAAACCAACAGTATTCCTTGCTCCCCCTCAATTCCTAGCATTGTTGCTACTTCGGCGTTTAGTCCGGTGAAGAGTTACCTGCTCTGATACCACTTATAGAATCGGTGCCGATCGATAAAGGGGAGGGGTGAATATCGACTGAAAATTTTGACGAAAAATTTCATCGTTTGTTCGTATTTCTATCAAAGTTAGTACGCAACGGAAAGATAAAATAAAATAAAGAAAGACACAAAAAAAAACTCATGGGATTTACTTGGTTCCCAACCCCCCCCCCGGGTTAGTACATCCAAGGCCTAAGTACTCAGCATGAGTCCATTAGAGGTCTTCTTTCCAGACTTTCCAAAGGCGGAGAAACCCATCTTACAGTTTAGGTACAGACAAAAAAATGGTAATAAATAAGTACAGATCTGTAAACTAAAAAGCAAACCAACGGAAAATGAAGATCCGGCCAATCCAAATGTCCGAAGTGCAGCGAACTTCCTTCTGGAGATTCCTTGGTCGCAGAGCTTTGCCTTGAGCACTTTTGTTTCGCACATAATGACTTAGAAGATGGAAAACTTGAATGCTTGAAGTGAGGGGTCAAACCCCTTTTTATACTGCATTCTCGGGTGCCTCAGGGCTCTTGGCCGCCTGCCACGTGTGGTCAAAATCTGATCTGCAATAGTTATTCTCGCACAGGATATGATCTACCTTCCTAGGCGCCTAAGACTTGTCAAGCACCTGTCTGCCTTCCTACACGCTTGGGACCTGTCAGGAGCTTGGGAGGTTGGGCGCCTGACCCATACAGGGCGCTTGATTCAAGTTAGGCGCCTGGGAACCCCTTTCCCAAGCTTGTTTGTTTTGTATTTTCTCTCCTATCTTGCCTCCATCTCCAGGTACCTGCAAGACAACATAACACACAACAAACACACAAATAATCTTAATATTTATTGATTTGTTCTGACTTTGGATTTCACTCGAAACCCTAGGTCGAACCAATGCCTAATGTTTCATTTCTCGTGGAAGGCATCCTCACCTACTCCACCCTGTAAAAGTTATCTTTTGCCAACCGGAACCTCTAGTTGGACTTTCGCTCAGCCTGCGCGAACTCAAATCTCAAGACGTCCGTCCTCGACTGGTCTCTACTTCTATCCGCGATCCCCGCTCGGCTAAGTCTTTTGCTCGATCCTTGACCAGGACTTCGTGCTCGGCCTCCGAGACTCCCGGATCTCTAGATGTCTGACCTTGACCCGTCTCTACTTCTATATGTAGTCGTCGCTCGGCTAAGATTCCGTTGCCTAATCCCCGACCAGGACTTTGTGCTCAGTCCGCTGGACCAAGTCTTCGTGCCCAGCTTCATTCACCAGTAATTCATCCACCTAGCTTCACTCACTTGGTCCCAGCTTCACTCACCAGGATTTCTTCCACCTAGATTCATTCACTAGGGTTTCTTCCACCTAGCTTCACTCACTAAGACCCAGCTTCACTCACCAGGATTTCTTCCACCTAGCTTCACTCACTGGGATTTCTTTAACCTACCTTGACTCACTAGGACCCGACTTCACTTACCAGGATTTCTTTCCTTCATAATCACTTGCTAGTTATCTTAATCCTGACTAGACTTCTTCCAACCTTCAGGTAAGTATACTACCAAACCTCAAGTCCGGTTCGGTTTAATCCCTTGGTTAAACTGACCAACCCTAGGTTCTATTCACTTTACCAATCATCAGATCCTGTTTGTCTTAACCCTTTGTCAAACTAATCAAAACCTGGGTTTCTCCTACCGAATATAAGGTCCTCTTTGGTTTAACCCTTGATCACTCTGACTAAACATTTAGTATATCATCATTTATAGCTCTGTCAAATATCAGGTCCTGTTTGGCTAACCCTTTGTAAAACTTGATCAAATCTAGGATAATCCTTCCAAAATTCAGGTTCTGTTTGGCTTAACCCATGATCACTTTGACTAACCTTAGTATATTGTCAAACATTAAAACCCTAGAGGATGACTGTTCATCACTAATGCACTCTACACCAACAGATCTTAATCGATTGCTGAATCGATTCAGCACCTTTCTATGCTCTCGGGAAATACCACCGTAATCGATTGCCTAATCGATTACAGTCTCCCTTAATCAATTGCCCTATCGATTATGGTCCCCCTTAATCGATCGCCAGATCGATTAAGAGGAGGCTGAATCAATTACCTAATAAATTCAGCCTGTTTCTGTTCTTGCAACATAACTCTCCATATCGATTACCCAATCGATTCACTCCTTCCTTAATTGATCACTCAATCAATTAAGAAGGCTTCTGTTCATGAGAAATCAACACCAATCGATTACCTAATCTATTGACCTATCTCTAACTTGTGTGCACAAGTCTAGAGTCCCATTGCCTAACCCTGATCAACCGTGACCTGTTAAGACATCCTCACCAAGTGTCCGATCAAACCTTTGACTTACTTAGACTTTCCCTTGCCTAGTTCCCAACTAGGACTTGACCTAGTTCCCAACCAGGTTTGCCTAAGTCTCGAATTAGATATAGTCTCTCGGTAGACATCCACCTTGCCAACGTGCGATCTCCCTGATCCATATGGACTTCACCTAATCCCATAAGGTGTGCCTAGTCCTACTAGGACTTTCTCGTGCCAACATGTTACCTCCCCAATCCACCTGGACTTCATCTAGTCCCACTAGGTGTGCCTAGTCCCACTAGGACTTTTCCTGTGCAAGCGTGCGATGTAACTCCCCAAATTTTGGGCTTGCTTTCGATTATAAAAAGGGCACAAAAATGTCGAAATATATATTATCAGATTGTATGACATTTATTTCATAAATGAATAAAATTACATTTTGTGATTTTATGATTAAATGTTATGTGATTTCATTAGAAAGGATTAGGAATATGTAATTGCATAAATTAGAATATGTGATTGCATGAATTGGAATATGTGATTGCATAAATGTGATTTGAGAATATAAGAGTGAATTGGGCTAATGGGCTTTGCAAAAGTGAAAACCAAAGAGGAGCAAAAATATGCTCTTGCCGAGGATCGAACCTTGGAACTCTTGGTAAGTGAAGCCTTGAAAAGCAACGAACACTACGTGAAAAAAGTTAAACAACAACGCTTTTTCCGCGTTGTCGTTAATGCTTAAAAAGCGATGTTGATGAAGCCGTTGTAGAAAGTATATCTACGACAACGCTTTTTCCGCGTTGTGGTTTGGAGCAAAGACAACGCTTTTTTCGTGTTGTCTATTGGTTTTTAAAAAGCGTTGTTATTGACGCTGTTGTTAAAAGTCGGGTATCAAAGACAACGCGGAAAAAGCGTTGTGGTTTGGCACAAAGACAACGCAAAAATCGTGTTGTGTATTGTTACTTAAAAAACGTTGTCTTTTTAATAGGCAGTGTTTTTCACAATTTATAATATTCACAATTTATAAACATTTTTATTCACTATTGATAATATTCACAATTTACAATATTCACAATTTACAAGCATTTTTATTCACAATTGATAATATTCACAATTTACACTGATAATAGTTTACAAAATTCACTTATAATACAGTGCATTATTTACAAAAGTGTTTGTATTCCATATTAAATACAAAAAATATCTCAATTCACAAGTTCTATAAAACTTCATCATTCACAAGTTGTTCTTTGGGGCTGCTTGTTAACTCGATCTGCTTTAACACTGCATAAAAATAATAAATTGGGATAAGAGATTATATACACACAAATAAGACTGCTTCCATATGTGACAACTAAAAAGAATATAAAGCATACCTAGATGAACTATTAGAGATTATGATAAACAGAATCAATGTAACACTGACCTTTTGTTAACTGAAAAATATGCAGAGCACAACGCTCAACGGCAAGTCTTACTGGGCCACTCCCATTCTTTAACTGAAAAGATCTATGTCTAATGAACTAGGTTGCAGATTCAGTCATATCCATAAATACTTGTAGAAGATCCTGGAACTCATTATCTTCCATGTACTGAGAATAAATAAGATTGTACATCAGTGCCTCAATGCAAAATAAAACAAAAGTATACAAAAAATCTCATAAAGCATCTTAAAGAAACTAAAACGAAGCAGAAGCATTTGTAGCAAGTTGTTGTAAGTATTTCTCTAATAGTAGATTCATCTATCATTTCACAGCTAGACCAAATATGGTAATCAACTTCAGACCACTGTCTTGCAATAGACACAAATCCCAAAAATCAATCACATAAAAGATGTTGTACCTGAGACATGATTCCCATGACTTTTGTTGCAGAAACTCGCACCTCATCATCATCAAGTTGCAACATGGCTCTCAGTAAAGTAGCAAGTTACTTAAATAAGATTATAGATTATGTTATACAAATATGATACTGTTAGAATGTAGATTGAAACTATTCATACTAAATAGTAGCAATTTCTTAAGGGAACTTAACATCAGTCATATATCATGCAGAATGAAGCAAGTACCAACAAAATTTTAGTCCTTAAGTCATATAACTCTCATAAAGCATAGAAAAATAGTATGTCATGAGATTTGATATTGAATGGCAAACCAAAAACGAAGCAAAATGCTCAGATGTCAT